>NXFV01000391.1:0-164658 GCA_002803225.1 Gamarada debralockiae | reverse complement strand
ACTACTTTAAATACAACTACTATTATCTCCCTTTCCCTATTGCTACTTCTCTGATATACTATGATCTCTCCTATTGCCCTCTAGCTACCTATAGCTATTATACTTAGTATATTAATTCCTAGTCCTAAGGCTTATAAAGATTTAGATATCTTTTTATAGCCTTTAATCGAAAAGTTATAGATTCTATAGGCTAGAGTACTTAATACTCCCTATAAATTCTAACCTAACTTTGTCCTTAAAGTATACTATCTATACTATACTAGCGATAGGCTAGCTATTATAGATATAATAGGATTTAAATACCTTAGTAATACTAAGACTCCTTACCTTAGATACCTCTAGTAAGATATATAGTAAAAAGGTCTAAAAATATATTATTTTCCTTAAACTTTAAAGGAGATTAATAACCTAATTCTTAGGATAAACTACTAATAAATTATAGCTTATCTAGAGACTATTATACTAAAAATAGAGTAAGAATTAAGCTAAACTACTCTTGGAATTAGTAGATTAAGTATTTTACTTTAAATAAGTTCCCTTTATTTTCTATTAAGTTTCTCTCTTAATTTAATATACTAAGTACTTTAGAACTTTATCCTATAACTCTATAAGATATAGGGAGGCTATTTAATAATACTAATAAAGAGAGCTATCGAATAAGAAAGTCTTCTTATACTTAACTATATAGTAGATAAGGAAATATAAACTAAAATCACTAATATTAAAGAGACCTCTTATATAATAATATTATATCTTCTTAGCTTAGGACTATAGCGAATAGATATATATTAGAATAGTTTTAAAGCTATAGAATAGAGAGAGTAGTTATACTAAAATAGTATTCTCTTACTTATAAGTATTATTAACTTAGAGTAGTTCTGTCCTTATTTACTCTACTTTATACTACTTAGGTATATCTATTTAATAGTTATAAAGTAAAAAATATAATATATAAAGGTTTATTAACTTAATATTAATTGTAAGGTGTTTGTCCAAATATAATAAGAACTTTATTATTAAGGTTAACCTATACTTCTTTAAAACTATAGGATTAATTTATATACTTTATTATATTTAGGTTTAATAATTGTTTCTATATAAATACTTAAAAACTAATGTTTTATAGCTAAATAGATTAAGAATTTAAGGCCTGCTAAAGTATTTTGGGCGTTTCCAATAAAGTAATATATTAGGACTATTAAAAATATAGTATCCTTAATATCGAATATTAATACGAATCTTGCGAATAAAGCTATTACTTTAGAGTACCTTAACTACTTACCTCTTTAAGTATCTTTAGTAGACCTTATGTCTTTACTAGAGTATATATTATTATTCCTATTCTATTTAAAAGACCCCTAGTTTTACTATACTATAAGTATTACTCTTATAGTTCTTATAGTTTACTATCTAGGGTTTCTAGATAAAACTAGCTAGTTCTCTATTACTATTATAAGAATAAAACTCTATATAAAGTATTACGTTAAATTCAAGTGTACTATTAGCTTATAATACTTAAGAAATAAATATATATTAAATTGTTAAGATAATAGCTATATATAGTAGAATATTAAAGGGTAGCAGAGGAGGTATAGCTAGGTTATTTTATTTGCTAAGGTATATATATAGTAACCTATTATAATTATCAAACCCTTTATTAATATAGAGTATAATAAAGAGCTTGATCTAGTTCAAACAGGGGAATAAATAAGTCTAATAGAGTATATTAAAGTAAGGAAAATCAATAGTTTAGTTAAAAGAATTATTAATACTACGGATAAGAGGAGAAAGGTATATTTAGTGGGAAAATAGGACGAATTATATATAGAGTAGCTTAATATCAAGTCTCGATTCGATTAATATTTATGTATGTATAGTAATTATTGATTTAAATCAATATCTAATATTGATTTCAAGTATTGTATTTTGTAGTAAAAAATATTAATGATTACTGTTCGATTTATTGTAATTAATCAATAAAAAGATCAATAATAAATGAAGCAATTTGACAATATATATTGTCACGAGAACACCGTAGGGATCTCACGCCGAGCTTCTTACCCCACTTGAACAATTAAACTTGCCATCCAATGGAGCATCTTCCTCCTGTTGCCAAACCGTATGAACCTATATCCGTACCTTTCATCGCGGAAGAGTATGATGGAGGTGACTTCGCTGACTATCCGACCCGCCGAGGACTTGACCTGGATCGCCTCACCAAAGGCGATTTTCAGGGCTTGTCTTCTAATCAAGTAGCCTCATTCCTTCAAACCTGGCTGTACTTTGGGTTGATGCACGGGATATTAGGTGTGAACTTCAAGACCGAAGACTTCGTCCGCGTCGACGAATCAGGGAAGAAGTGGCTGACAACAACGAGGCTTCCTAAATATCTTCATGGGGTGGGCTACCTGATTAAGAAAGAGAAGGAGATGCCGGAGTATACGGAAGAATACGTGAAGAACCGTAATGATCGCATAAACAAGTGCTTGCGCCTTTCTCAGGACGTCTGGGAAGAGTTCACTAGACTGAACGAGCGATTCAACATACCGAATCCGATTTCGCCTGAAGTAGCTCTTGGGATTCAAATCCTGGCAATCACCCTACAAGTTGGGGCGACTGAGATATGTGGTGGCAGTCCTGGTGAACCATCTTATCGAAAGGTGCCTTGGGAGAGAGGCCGGCACTGGCGAATCACTCGGAGCAAGTTCATGGACGAGCGTAGTAAGTCTCAACTGGGGAGCAAAATTTCCTATTCGGGACTCTTTCGGGAGTAGTGACGCTTGAAACATGCCTTCGGAGCAAATGCTCTAGAATCCTTCCGAATGACGCAATTCCTGATTCCCTGTATGTAGTGGTTTCTCAAGGGTGGTGTCCAACAGTTGTGAAACAGATTTGGGTTAAACAGAATCCTCTTGGGCAATATTATGCCAGTCTGCTGGGACCCCCATACCGGAAGCTCGATCACAGCAATTGCAATTCCGGAAACAAGGATTGTGAGGCGATGAAGAAACTACCACTAGGGAAAGTCAAGCATGAGAACGACGACTGTCAATGTGACATTTTGCTCATTGACCCTCTGAAATTAGCCAAGACCATTGATAAGGACGAGATCCCCGTCTTGCGTTTCATCGAAGAGAACGGAACGCCTGCTTTGGACGTAGTATCTTTGGCATCTGAGCCCGGATTGGAATACACGGCGATGTCGCATGTTTGGAGTGACGGCTGGGAAATCCGAAAGAAAACTCGCTTCCCCTTTGCCGCGTGCAGAAGCTCGTTCGAACCATTTCAGAAACTTACTCGATGCCTGACTTCGACGTTGAGCCTCCACAAGGGAAATATCACAGAAAGGCAAAGCATGATGATCGAGTCTTTTTCTGGATGGACACCCTTTGCATTCCTCGAAGTCCGGATCATATTCACGCTAGAGCAAGTACGATGAATTTTCAATTGCTCACTCTCAGTTGAATGAATAACATCCGTTCGCTCAAGTCGTTGGAACAAGCCGGACTCCAAGTGGTCAGCCAGTTTGAGTGATTGAAGTCTAATCCTTTGCTTCGCTTAAACGATTGGGTTTATTTCGTCACCCTGATCTCTCGCGTTGACTAGATAACTGGTATCTTCAATTCTCCATGAGTCAATTTCTACAGCATCTCTGCAGGACCAGCTTTGGCATCGCTAACTTTAGGCCTCAGTCATACAAATGCGAGACATCTACAGACAGGCAGAGAGAGTACTGGTGTATGATGCTGAGCTTATGGCATCAACTGCAAAAGCCAGCTACGAGGAGCTCAACATGCGAATTTCCTGCTCGCGATGGATCCGAAGACTTTGGACCGTGCAAGAGGTGAGTTGGTCTTTTTCAGAAACGTCTCCATTAAATAAGATATGAATCTTTCAATCTGTTTCAGGGATGTGAAATCTCAAGGAGCGCGTCCTAGGATGCACCAGCTTGATTCGTTCAATTTCGCTGGGTGGCTAAAACAGACACCTGTCCAAAGTAGCTGCTCTCAGTGCTGAACCAGATGGAATGATCGATATTTCATATCTCACCCACTGCAAGCCCTTCGAACTTTGCGAAAAGAGTAGAGTCTGATGATCTGTAGGCAGTACTTGCGAAGCGTCTTATTTACCAATTCGCCGACGGACCTCACATGTTCATGTCTGGGTCGCTTCTATGGAAAGCTAGATGGAAAGACTTATCCATTAATTATTACAATTCAGTTGGTTGGGATTGTACGACTGAATTCGAAAGCTACGACATTCTGAAACCCCCTTTGCTACTAGGTTTCGTATTTAAGGTCCTCCTCAGAAACCGCTCTGTGACAGTTGTATGTAATTTTCGTAGTATCCTTCATCCTGTTCTATCGGAATCGTTGAGTCTTACTCAGAGATGTTACTTCTGAGAGGACGTCCTCAGGCTTTAAGTCTCATGAGACTCCTCGCTCTGATCCCTCTCCATTATTGAGCGATTACTGACTCCGAGACCTTCACAGGAGTCCGATGAGGCCATCTGTGGCTGTATTCTGATGAACCTTAATATGAAGAAGCTGATGGCAGTCCCGAAATCCAACCGGATTGAAACGTTATGGACTTTGCTAGGAGACAATGTTCCACTTGCTACTCTCTTCGTCTCAGGGCATCGGCTGAGGGCCAAAGGTTTCTCGTGGGCGCCAGCGTCGTTTCTTTCCTGCGCGAACGTGGGTCTTCGAATACATCATCTCTGCTCAATAACTGGAGAAGGTCTTCTGGCCAAGATTGGGCCATATACGGCATTCGAAGTCAATGCTCCACAACATCGAACGGAAGCATGTTTTCCATGTATGTTGCATGGAAAAAAGTACTTCATCAAAAAGAGCCCGATCAACACGAATCCCTCCTGGGAAGGCTTGGATCTGCACAAGCGATCTAATTTAGCTGTCCTCATCGAGATGGAAACAGTCCGGGATGACGATGGAACATGGGGGATGGATGGATCTCGTGGCGCGCTTGTCTCGATCGTGAGCAGGAAGGACGGAACATTGTTTGCTGAATATCTCAGACTCGTGAGGTAAGTACACCTTCGGGAATTGTTGTTTTCCCCCCAGGAATGCGACGAGATCAATGAGTTTCTACTTCCGTCTTCGGCCCTCTCGAGGATATCTTTGGAGCCTATAACTCATGAACCCCACTTAGCTCTAATCTTTTACCTCTATTGAGCGATTACTGACCCCGAGACTTCACAGCGTTGTACAAGAAGGAAGCCCCTATCATAGATTTCCAAATCCGCCTTGGACATCACAGGAGATTGATGGCACGGAACGAGCGCCATCCGAAGGCAAATGGATTGAGGTTGAGCAAGACTGGTGTTTTGTCTGACCTCATTGCCACGGTCTCTTGAATAACTCCTATTGTAACAAATTACACTAGCCCAATATCGCCTTTCGTTGTCGTCTACCTCTTTACTCCTGAGTCTCGGAGTTTGAGGTCACTCACAGGGTGATCGATCACAAGCACCGGTACCCAATACCCACCGAGTAACCCTCTCATTTGGGAAACAGAAATAAACCACGTGGGTTTCTTCAGCGAAAAATAACACAATTTCCGCGACAACCGCAACACCGTCGCACTGTCGTCGGAATCACCAACAAGAGACGTGATCTCCGCATTCTCTTCTCCAACCGTTCACCGATGGCCAGCTACGGCTCTCCTTCGTGTAACTCCTTTTTAATCCGAATAACCACATGTATCTCATTCTGTCTAACATATCTACTACCAGCACGACTCAATTCCCAGCGTACCAGTCGCACGACAGATTTCTCGGAAAGGGGGATAACCCTGAACTTCACAAGCTCGTCAAGGGGCCGTGGCCGTGTGCACCGTGACCTTACCCAACGGAGACACAACGGTCCAATCTTCCTCAGTTGGGGAAGGTTGGTCAGGTGTTTGGCCGCAGGTCGTCGTGACTTGCTTTTTTTGCAGTCTCCGGTTGGGTAGATATGGGAATGACAATGTGCCACGGTCGTACAACATATAATTTGCCAGAAAGTCCAACATCGGACACTGTGAGGAGGAATCTGGGAAAAAGCTGTTCAGAACAAGGTGTGCCATCCGTACCGTTGTTTAAAACGGCCGTTGTGGGAACGGGTTGGAATTGTGATAAATGACGCAGCCCTGAGGTAAGCCACTTAGTCACCTGCAATCTCGACATTGAATAGCGTTATACTATAGTAAGGTTACAGTATCCAAAATCGATTTGTGGTAGAATAAATGATTCTTCTAGAAAATTCTATATTCGAAAAACTTACCATTTGCCACCACTGCTGAGCCGCATCATTTCACTACAGCCCTATTACCCCACCCCCAAGCCCCTCTCTATCACAGTTATGATAATATGATACATGTACTTAGCAAACATTTTTCACTAGCTTATATTATTTCTATTCATTCTGACTACTTATATTATTACACATCCAGACCTTTGTTGGCTGAGGTACTAATCTCTGATTCCTCTATCTTCCACCTAAGCAATGCTGTAGAGGAAGACAAAATATCGGGGTGATTAGTACCTAAGATCCTAGTCTATACCGCTATACATTCCTCTATTAGTTTGAGGGCCTCTGTATCTCGGCCGTATCCTTTCCACGTAAAGGCAAGATTGCTCATGCTAGTTAGCGTATCTGGATGCTCTGCGCCTAGTGTGACGGCACGTAGAAAGTGCTGAAGCCTCCAGGGCCATAGTGGACCGTCACAAATGAACACTAGATGCAACGAGTCGACTAGCTTTCTAGATTGCACTATCGAGAATTCTAAGCTAAAGAAAGAAGAAGAGAAGAGAAATGGAATCCAGTGGGAGGTCCGCCCCTTATATAGCTGAAACCTAGAGTAGAGGCAGCGCAGCGCCGACTCGGAACCTACGTCTTCCGTCTAAGTCATTGCGGCACGTGAGTATGGGACGATTCGTCACAGCTAACCACCCTCTTCCGCACCTCCATCACTTGCACGTCCAGCGCTTCGGCCTCCGCCCAGCGGCCTTGATTCCGGTACGTCGACGCCAGATTGTTCATGCTAGTCAGCGTGTCAGGATGCTCCGTGCCCAGCACTCTCGTGAACGTCTCCATCACTTGCACCTCCAGCGCTTCGGCCTCCGCCCATCGGCCTTGATTCCAGTACGTCGACGCCAGATTGCCCATGCTCCTCAGCGTGGCAGGATGCTCCGCGCCCAGCACCCTCTTCCGCACCTCCATCACTTGCACCTCCAGCGCTTCGGCCTCCGCCCAGCGGCCTTGATTCCGGTACGTCGACGCCAGATTGTTCATGCTGCACAGCGTGTCAGGATGCTCCGCACCCAGCACCCTCGTCCGCGTCTCCATCACTTGCACCTGCAGTGCTTCGGCCTCTGTCCATATCCCTCCAAAGAGATACACCAAGCCTACCATCGCCATGCTACTTAATGTCTCCTCATCCTCCTGACCAAGTTGTATTTTCCGGACCTCCATAGACTTGACAGACATGTTCTTTGCGTCAGTGAAATTCCCTCTTGCCCGCGCATACCTTGCAGCGTTATATAGCAGTAAAGCCCACTCTCTTAAAGAACCTTCCCCTTTCGGTTGCTGCGTCAATGCGGACTTTGCGTGAGGGAAAAGCGCGCTACACTTTACCCAGTTCTCGTGGACCCCCGGCGGAAATTCCGTGCAGAGGTTCTTGATATACTGCTGTTTCCATCTTTCAAGCTGCCCATGACCCGCTAGCCACTTTTGCATCGCAAGTTGCACTAACCGATGCATCCCAAACGTGATCGTGTCTACGTTGACGAAGATAAAGGAATAATTTCGTAACGTTAGTATATCATCCTCGAACTCGTCGTTGATGCTAGATTCTGATCTACTGTCTTCGTCGTCCCGCCCTTCGTTGTCGCTAGTACGGCTTTCCAAGTCTCCATTCCTATTTCTTGTTTCGCTTCGATTCCGAACTAGAGCTTCTGGAATCCCCTGTCGGTCAAAAAAACTCATAAGTGACAGTAGATCAGCTGCCGATGGCCTCGCCTGGTGGATATAATCAAACGATATTTGCCAGGTTATAATAATCGAGTTTTTAGCATCCCGGTCTCTGCGAAGGTGTCCTGCTTCGTAATTCAAGAGATTTGTCTTGGCTTGATCGGTCTTCTGGAACTTCTCAATATACTGTCGGACTGAACACCGTGGGGCTCTTTGCTTAATGTACGCGGCCGCCTGAACAATAGCAAGCGGCATAAAGTCGAGTGCTGCCGCTAGCTCGGCCATATCCTTCGTGTCGGCCGGTGTTCCTAGTTTCTTTCCAAAGAGCGCTAGCGCATGCCCCTCGTCCATCGGCTCCACAGTGATGATGTCGTTCTCTTCTACCAACTTCGGTGACACGTCTCTTGTACGGGTCGTGACGAGGATCGATCCATTGCGGCTCTGAGGCAGATACGCCGAGAGCGCTTGCGCAGGCCCGGGAGGTAAGCCGCCTGCCGGCGCCGCCTGGCTCGTGGTTTGGGCATCGACAAGCCAACTAGTATCATCGGCGTTGTCGAGGATAAGAAGCCAACTTCCGTTCGTCTCGTCCCGCAGCCAGTCGTGAACGAGCTGGAATATATTCGCCTTTGGATCTCGACGTTGAGGAATCCTGACCCAGTCTGCGATCTCCCGATAACTTTGCTCGAAACGGGCAGCGTTGCTCGCATGTACCCAGAAAACCCATCTCTCGGGCGATTGGCATCTGATTTGGTAGGAGTATTCGATGGCAAGCTGCGACTTTCTTCGCCCGAGTTAGCATTCGAAATGGGTGCTGCTCTTCTCACTTACCCAGCCCCGCCCAAGCCGACTAGAGCAGTCCTCGCCGCTGGTACCGAACACTTTTGGTGTAGTTGATCAAGTAGCGTTCGACGATCGACGAAATCAGGGTCGCGGCGGAAGGGGACGGTGGAGGAGGGACTTGGTGGTATTTCCGGCCGGTCTACGTGAGTATGGTATTAGCTAGGCGAGCTTGGGCTTGATCCAGCTTACCGGGCGGGAGGTGGATCTCGGCACTTATCGGTGCGAAGCTTTGCCCCACTTGAAAACCGCAGTTCTGATCGCCGAAAGAAATCGCGGTACTGTTTTGTGCCATGCTATGTATGTTGGCAGAGCGATATTGGTCCGGGAGACAGAATCATGATGTGCAGGCGCCTGTGGGCTGGCGCCTGCGCCTCAACCTTCAACGCGCAAGGCCACGCCTCAGCCGAACATTCAACTACAGCCGTGTAGCATGCCCACGCTCAATCAGTTTCTTAGTCCCGACGATTTCATTTGCATCAACTACAAATGGCCGACCCTCTCAGCGTTGCGGCAAGTATTGTTGGCGTCACTGTCCCAGCGCTGCATGGTACAAGACTTCTGCTTGATGACCTCCAGGGGATCATCGATGCGCCAAAATCTGTGGAGAGCCTGAAAGAAGATCTGCGCTCCGTTGACATGGCCCTCAAATCACTTCAAGCTATTGATGATCCAGAGTGGAAGTCGCTTGGAGGAACTGTGGCCAACGAGTCAAAGGTCGCAATCAGCACCTGCGCGACAGCGTGCGACAAGTTCAGGGCCGATCTCCAACATTGGACCAGACATTCTGAAGAAGGAAAATTATCGTGGCAGGATCGGGCAAATGTGGGCTTCTTCAAGCAGCGCCGAATAAAGTCCACATCTGCGCAACTTCAAACCTGCAAGCTCACTATCAATTCAGTGGTTAGCATAGCGACTTTGTACGTATACTTGAGATGTCCTAAGCAATGGGGTTACTCATTATTATGGTGTAGATATAGTTCGTTGCACCATACCCAAATTACAGAAGAGGTCAAGAAGTCTATTTCAACAAAGCAGGCAGAGATCTCCGGGGCTATTTCGGCGACAGACAGACAACTGGCAGAAGTAGAGTGCACTCTACGAGAACTAGACCTTGCTGGCATAGGGCAAGAGAGGGTTCAGAATACAGAGGATAAAGACAACGCGATCGAGCAGATTGAAGGAGAACGAGCCGCGCTTGATTCTTCGCGGAAGTTGCTCCAAGAGCTCCTTTCAATGAGTGGGGAGGAGGTTATTACAAAAGCTGCAAGTGAAGGTCAGAATCGTTCAACGAAAGTAACATTTGGAAACCAAAACAGCGGCTTCCAGATAGGAATCAGCAATGGTCCAATCAGTGGGATTAGCTTCGGGGGAAAGGGAGCATGAGGACTCGTAGCGAGGAATAAAAGCCGGTTTATATATCCCGTAGCCTATGCATGATAAAGGCGCGCAGTTTTAAAATATTTCTTGTAGAGCAAGCACTACCTAAAGCATTTTTGACTACAGAACCCCTCCGCACGACGAATGCATGATTTAACATGCATTCGAAAAGGCTTACTAAAATCTTAGTAACAATCCGTTGCGTCAGAGAACCAGGTGACGAAGTTAAACGGATTTATCAAAGGTTCAAATATAGGATTAGATGGTTACGAATAAAATGTTATTTTGTGTTGAGGTTTTCGTGATGTACTGGCCTTTCGCCACGCAGGGATGTCACAATCCAATTCGAACATAGGATGCAACAAAGCCGAGAAAGGAAATGTCCATCCACCGACGAAAAACCCAAAGGAAACCAATCTCAAAACTCCTGTGTATCCCCATTCCCCAGAATCCCGCACAATCGCCTTCCTATCCGATCTAGTAGCCCACACCGGTAAAGACAAACCGCCTCCGCATCGAGATCGTAGATCTAACTGCCAGGGTAGATCTGTAGCCTTGCTGTCCATATCCAGTATTGCCTCCGTAGCCAGTGTTGCTGCCATATGCTGGTGGATTATTGGGAAGTAACGTAACTACCTGTTGAATTGTAGGCAGCATGAACGGGACATGGAGATCCTGTCATGCCAGTGCCACTGAACCTCTTGCACTTATCGCGCCTTTGAAGTATCCGTAAAGCGGGTTCTGTACACACGGAAAGATGAAGCTTACTTGCGAGCATGGCCTCCACAATGGGTACATGTTTTGCAGGCGATACCACCAACGCAGGAGCAGCCGTATGAGTCAAGTTGATAGTTGGAGTAGACTCCTTGAGCCGTTGTGACGGAAGTTTTGAGGCGGTTGATAGAAGGAAGAGCGAAGGTGTATAGGTCTGTATCAAAGGGCTGGTGCTGTGAGCTGATGGTGATCACGGGTATTGTAAGGAGTGTTTAAGATTTTCGATAAGTTGAGCGTCTATGACTTTGAGATCTGCTGCAGCTTAAATCATTCATCTTGAAAAGGAAGCTATCCCTTCTTATACTTCGTACCTCCTCCCACGTTTCCCATCAGAATACCTAATCTCACGTCTCGGCTGATCTCAGATGGACGATATCGTGAGAGTATTGGGCAGCTTTGCCTTTGAGTAGCTGAGAAGTTCACAAGTCTCACACCTCTAAAACCCAAGAATGGTATCGTGCCCCATGGAATGCTAGCCCTCTCTGCAGGCAGACACTATGCTGAATGGAGGTCTGCTGATTCATATCCCGCTCGGCTTGCGCCTCACACCACTTTGCTGTCTCTAATTTTCCACCGATACGGAGACGAAGATAGCTTCCCTATAATCACACGCTATTTTCTCGATGGCACTGGATATAGAGGTAGACGCAGTAGCGGCCGAGTAGACCAAGCCATGCTGCAGGGTGATACTTGGGCTGCTATTCATGGACTGTCAGAGTCCGTGTATGGAGGAACGTTCCGGACGACGGGAGGGTCTCGCTTTGTTGTCGTTGCAATACTGGAATCGCTTGATTCAGAGTCAACTTTGACAATGGAGAGCTCGGCGACCATGCTATATTCGGGAATATGACCGCTTCCTACCCTAAATTTCTGTCCAACAACCGTTGCCAACGTAATGGTAAGGCCAGCGACATGCGGGTACGTATGTAGAGGCCCAAGGTGGTACTTGATGTATGGTCAATGTTGTGGTCAAGGAAGTAGGGTCTCCTTTCTGATAGGCATGTCAAGGAACACTGCCATAACCGAGATATCGTGTACTTGTACCACTCCATCCATTCTCGAAAGAGCATCTGAATTGCTCCACGCTCTTCACTTCTGCCCGAGTGAGTGGACTTGTCGGAGATCGAGCTTCAAAAAGTAGGAATGAGCGTAGACCAACGTTTCTTTGGGTGTTTCGGGGGTCCCCCGGGGGGGAGGGAGGGGGGATTGGTCCCAAGCTTACCGAGGAAATAAAATAGGGGTATATCAAAGGTCGAAGGTGTCAGGATTACTTTGGGCTGAAAGCACAAGTCTTTGCATGAACCCCAAAAGTGCCTCTTCCCGCTCGGCCCCTCCAGACGAGTGGAACGAAATACATACCTCAGCCAAACGACGAAGATGGGTTATTATAGAACCCCATTTCCACGTTCGATGACATATGCAGTCAATAATTGCACAACATTTCTTTTCCGTCGTCTATTATCTCAGCTGCCTGCACAATATAGCACAAATCATTGCTTTTCTTCAGCCGATCGGGCCATGTTTTATTGTGCGGCCTTTTGCCTTTCTTTCGTAACTGCCGGGAGCAAGCCAGATAGTCCCAGCATCACATTATTAGAGTCTAAAGCTCTCCAAGTCCCCGCATTGATTTTATATTTGACCTGAGCCTCTTCCATATCTTGATTACCATACTGATAAGCTGTCCTGTCCAAGGATATCCTCTCCATAATCAGCCAGTTTAAATCATTGGCTGTTTGTTTACAGTGCTTCACCACTAATAGAGCATTTGTTGTAATGTGCTGAAGTGTTCCTTAACATTCAATTCATGGAAACCACCAAGACTTAGTAATTTACTTCCAATGCAAGTTAGGATAGTGCACTTAACAGATCAACACTCTATAAAACTCCAGTATAAGCAAAGAGTGTTCCTAGTTTTACACTCTCATTGTAGCTCTCAGGAGTAGTTTTTATGTTTAGAGTTGGCCTCAAAAGTCCTGCAGATGAGTTGCGGCTTTGAAATAGCGAGAGACTAGGAAGATAGGAAGAAAGTATACCGGTAGCCAACCTATTGCAGCTTTCAAGCCTCATTCAAAAGTATCCGTAGTGCTATCTCCAGCTGAAAATGAGGCTGTACTTCTATATTTATACTCAAATTATATGTACGCTCGTAGAACGTGAGTCAAAAAAGAAAAAAGTGCGGCCAAATGAAGTTCCCCGGTAGCCTTGAGCGGCCACACCTCTGAAAAGTAATACATTATCGCACGACATTTGGCGCCCTTCACGGTATCATCACCACCACAACAGATCGCAAGCCCACCAACTCCTCACGAATCATTCTGTCTCCCGAAAAGCGGATCCTCCAAGGAGACTTGTTCTAGAGAGACTAGTTGCAGTTCTAAATCTTGGACTACTTCAAGACTGTGGCACCAGAATTCCAGAAAGACTCTTGTACGAAGGATAGATCACTCGAAGGCAAGGCAGCTAGCTACCTTTCTATGGATCGCATCTTTAAGAAGCTTTTCGATTCTCAGACTCGAGAAAAGGCCGGCGGCGTGTATAAACCACTGCCCGATGGCGAGGTTATCCGCTACATGGTCCTCCACGCCGGGAAGGACGACGAGCCCTTAGAATGCAGCCTTATTATCTCGCCTCTGCGCAAGATGCCTTATTTTGAGGCGATTTCCTACGTGTGGGGCAGCGATCTGCGAGATCATGAGATAACGTGTAATGGGGAGCTTGTCAACATTACCCACAATTTATGGAACGTCCTAAGGGATGTCCGCTTGCCCAAGGAGCCTCGTACCCTTTGGGCGGACTCGATCTGCATTAATCAAGAAGATTTGGTGGAGAAAGGAAAACAAGTTTCGCTCATGGGACAAATATACAGCAAAGCAAACAGGGTCGTGATCTGTCTTGGAGCAAACGAAAATGGAAACGCACAGGCTGCAGCGTCCTTGGTAGTAGAGCTGGACGAAATGATCTTGAAAGGGTTGAAAGATGCTGGCCTCTCCTATGGTAGTTTTCCTTTCCCAGATGCGGAGGAGCGAGAAGGGCGTGCAGGAGATGAAAGATGGAAATCATTGCTGGCGTTAACTCAAGAACCTTGGTTTGAGCGTGGCTGGGTAGTCCAAGAGGCGGGGCTTTCTGCTGATGCTGTGATAATATGGGGTGGCTTGGAGATAAACTGGCAAAAGGTAGTTCGAGTTTGGATTTGGATGGAACAAAGGCTCCCTCAAGTCTGGCTGCGGAATCCAACAAGTGCCGATAGGATGAATGGTCTACATCTTGAAATGTACAGGATTCGAAATCGGCGAGAGACGATGTCGCTCTATAACGCCCTTAACTCTGCGGAAGTCTCGTTCCTCGACCTGTTTCACTATTCACGCTCTCTTAACTTCAAAGAACGAAGTGATCGTGTTTATGCTTTTCTGTCCCTCGCCAGTAGGACTACACTTCCTATCAATATTCGGCCTGATTATACAAAACCTTTCCATGAGGTCTACTTAGATCTAGCACGACAGCATATCAACTCGACACGCAATATTAAGCTTTTAGATTATATTCAGCATACCGAAACCACGATTCAAGACAATTATCCCTCCTGGGTGCCACGTTGGGATGTGAATGTCTTCGAGGTTAGGATAGCCTCCCCTTATGGAACAAACCTAAGGTCACAACCCATAACATCCTTTTCTAAGAGACGACTAAACGTCTCCGACAAAAATGTTCTAAAGGTCCGAGGCGTGCTGTTCGATCAAGTGGACTTCAAATCCAACACCTTTAACGAGAAGCCATCTATTGACGAGCTCAGCTCACTATGGAGTACTATTTCACACCACACAGAGTCTATATCGCCATATGCAATGTCTGACCAAGATATTGCGTTTGCTGAAACTATTTCGCTAGGAAGGCATATCGGCAGTTGGGAACACTGGCAACTTTGCAGGGCAGTATACATCCAACGCCTGAATAAGGAAGAGCAGCAGAACGATCATAAGCAGGAAGAATTTGATATGTTTCATTATTGGATACAAAGCTGCACGTACAATCGGCAGTTCATCCTTACACGACGAGGGTATTTCGGCTTAGGTCCTCCACTAGTTCTCAAGAATGATATTTGTTGTGTGTTATTTGGTGGGACGAGTCCATTTATTTTGCGGGAGACCTCTACACTAGGCCACTATAAAGTCATTGGCGATGTGTACATTCCAAGCAAAAGAAAAGGCGCGCACCCTTCTAGAGAGGGAGGTGATAACATGTTCTCTTTTTGCGAGAAGGGGGGCAAAGACTGGGTCGAATGGGGCCTGGAAGAGCAGGACATATATCTATACTAAATAATTGATTGATTTATCATATTATTCTTTGCGAGTTTAAACCTAATAAGGGAGAATAGCATAATTTGTTACTTGTAATAGCTAATATTATTGTTGTTATGAGAACCCTAATACTGAGGTGCATATGGCGCGAGTCCAAAAATAGGCTTCGAAAGCTTCAATTCAAAATCTCTACCCTTTTGTACAGAGTTCAACCCTTCCCTAATATCTACAGCTTGACTTCAGGACCTCGGACTTCCCCAGCTCTTCGGACTTCCCCAGATATCACCGTACCTCCTAGACCTTCTAGACCTATCAACAATTATAATGTTTTGTATTTGTATTACAATTGAGCTACAGTATCCACCGGCTAGCAACCCTAGCTCCCTCTGGGGAGTCTAGCAAACTTCTTAGGTCTAGCCTCCTTCCACTACACGTTCCCCGAAGCTCTTCTCTGCGCTCTGCTTCCCTAGGCTCTCTGTTAAAGGTAGGACATATCATGCGCACTGCTGCCGCGTTATCTATGGAATTTGAGCCGTCACACGTCACTGCGGTGGCATATGCGAAGACCCCTTGATCTAGTCGAAAAGAAGAAAGTTTAAGCAGAAAATATGATCGCTCACGTCACCGTAAACTTCTGGGGGCTGATGGCTGTACTTCGTGAATACCCCAAACAGGCTTTTCTCTTCGCACACAGCTGCCACAGTGGGAACATGTTTATTGGGTGATACAATCATGGCATGGAATAAATGAAGCGAATGTAAACGGGGATAGTATCAGAAACGGGACGATTGGTCCATGTGGGAGAAAATGATTGGAAGTTTGGAGGCTTGCTCGTCTACAGCAAATGCAGCTACCCGTGAGACCCGGCGGGTCTTCATCTCGAAGAACCCGAAAGCTGCACCGAGGGTGCTACCAGCGAAGCTGAATCACTCAATTGATTTCATGGGGTCACTAAAGAGCCTACCGATAGATGGAAAGGATACCAAAAGAGATATTGGAGGTTTTGCAGTTGATAGCAGCATAATCGGCTCTCTTCGATCTAGAGAAGTCATTGTTCGGGTTCTGATTGTGATTTGTTGCTCTTTGTTTTAGGTGATCATACGAGTCTGCAGCATACAGCACTGTAAGGTATGAAAGTATTGAATTCCTGCAATTAAAGCCTATAGTCACCGAAACTCACAAATAAGGCCGTTGCACAAAGAAGCCCAACGCCTCCTCGATGACGCCAAATGCAAGACTAAACATGCCAGCCTGGACAAGAATATCTTTGTCGTTGAAGTTGAAAACTCCTGCCGATCCAGTCCTAAACCTCGATCTCTGCTGCCATATCGCCATGTCGACCAATATCAAATTAAGAAAAGGAATGATTTTGTTTGAATTGTTGAGTCTTTGTTTTTCCAGTCTACAAGAAGTCCGGAGCTGTGAGGACCAGGGCTCCAAATAGGGTCGCGCCTCCTAGAGCAACGTAACCAACACTTTCGACAATCTTTCTCAGTCTCTTTGCAGGGCGCTGCTCAGGAGTATTGGCCACGGGGGTGGGGGCGATCTCGGATTGCTCTCCGCCAATTGCATCCTGCGACGCTGACGTGGACATAGCCGTCGATTCTTCCAAACTATCCAGCGCAGATGAGGATGTTGCCCACACGCGGATCTCATTTTCGATTGCCTCGGAGATACCGTCTGCTTTTCGCTTGAGACTCTTAGAAGCATGGTCACCTGCGGCGCCTTCAATAATATCGTTGATGCTTAGACCAGATCGTCCAGACGGGTTGAAAGAATGCTTATCGGCGGAAGCCATCGAAGCTTTGCTTTCGTTGTACGTAACAGCACTTGTCATATCGGGCTCTGGGCTGGGGGTACGGATTGCCTTTGGGGCCTGGGTATGATCGTCAAGATAAGGAAGGGTTGCGAGGGGTGGAATCGCTGATGCAGTTAGTATGGTTTCGTATGCTTCCATTTTGGACGACTTACTGAAGTTGGCCGCTCTGGTGGCAGCTGATGGTACAGGAAGAAACTTTGCGGATTCTAACAGCATTGTCTTGGCATCTTCCTCCATCCGTCGCTTTTTCTCTCGGTATTTTTCCATAGCGATGATTGAGCACTGTCTCCTCTCCTCCAGGGCAATACTAGCAGTGTTCGCAGTTTGAAGCGAGGATCTCCCTTCAGGTCGATCATTCTCTGCACCGTAGATCTTGGCTCTGTTGTCCTCTCTGGCAGCGAAGAAGGCATGCTTTCCAGTCTTATCGCCGAGCGACTGGGCTGTAAGCTTTTGGAAGTCTTGGCTTGGCAAATGATGTACTCTGACGGGATTTGCAGACTCATTGAGAATAGTGGTTGATGGAGAGGCAGTCTTCATCATTGCTGCGTCAGAAGGGCTGGGTTGCCTAGCGTTCATGATTGTTTGGTTGGGTGAATCCTCAGTTTGAGAAGATCGCGTGAACGCGTTGAAGTGGGAATAACCCGATGTCATCTCTGGTAGTTGCTCTGAAGGAAGGCATGCAAAGGTAACACGCTTTGGAGTCTCGAGCTTCTCATCGACCGTAGGAGCTTTGGTCGGCGCTTCGCAAGCAATCACACTATCGGAATCACTCTCTGCATCAATATCCTCTTCGAAATAAGGGTCTCCAGCGTTGCCAACCAATCCTTCGTCGAAGAGTGCTCGAATGCCTTCAGCACCGGCATCTGAGAGTCCGAAATCACTTTCATCGTCGTGATCTTCCTCCTCTACTATGTTCTCCGATGCGTCAATGATGGTTCGGACGTTGGACTCAGGGATGGGCTGATCCAAGAATGTGTAGACACCATGGCTGGCGAGACCAGAAGCGCTCTCAGGCTCCTTGTCTGGAAAGTCTCTTGGTTCGGGAATCGCCTCTTCTTCAATATCCATTTCATGATCGCTACCATCTTCATTCTCCGAGTCCTGCTCGTCCATGCTATCACCTCCGGAAGAAGCGTCATCGCCATATTCGACCTCGTCAGACTGGTCATCCGAATCAGATGAGAAATGGACATCTTCATCATCGCTGCTGACAAGGATGGGCGGGTTTCCAGCGTATATGGCAATACTTACCGGGTCAGCATGGTGGTCGATATCAGCTGGCCGGCCAGCCATTACGTTCATCAAATCCTTCTCTGTAGGACTCTCGCCAGTGAGGTCTACTTCTGCGACAGATGAGGTTGCGGGTGAGTCGTCTCTTGTTAAGTCAATCGCTTGGATGGCTTGAGAAACTTTGTGTGGCGGGCTCTCGATGGAGACACCGTCTTCGCTGGAAGGCCCCTCGTTTTCCTCTATGTCATCATCGCTGATCTCATAATCTTCGTCGTCGGATTCAGGAAAGGCGTACGAGATGTTTGCCCTAGTATGCGGAGTTAGTCTTGGGTTGGAGTAAAGTTGAGGTACCGGTATTGGTTGGTCTTGTACGTACTTGAACGGGAGGAACTCGTAGTTGACCTTAAAAGCACAAGCCGGGAAGGTATCAAGATTGCGTTTAACTTCAGCTCCAAATACCACAAGATCGCCATTGCTCAATCTACGTGGTTCGAGTCGTCGGAGTTGGGAGGAGTTGACGAATGTACCGTGCATCGAACCAATATCTTGGATAGTGATAGCCTAGAGCACAGTTAGAGAAAGTCTTCCAAAGTAATATACAGTGTCTTACGCTATTCTCAGCATCCAGCGATATCTCCGCATGATTGCGGGACATCACCGGGCTATCAAACCAAGCATTGTCCACCGCAGCCTGCAATCCCTTGCTTGGAGTTTTGGATGCTCTGCCAATCTGCATGGTGCGCAGATGTGGGTGGAGGGTAAGGGTTCGTTCCGAAAGACGGACCTCTCCGTTGAGAGCTGTGAAGGTGATTTTGGCTGAATACGGTCAGTACTTGAGCAAGTGGTTCGATAAGGCTTAGAGCCTCGGGAAAACGATGAGGAAGAAGGAATAGGAAGAGATAAAGCTGGGAAAGCTGCAGTGGGCCATGGAGACTTCCACTTGATAATTTCCCATGTCTCCGAGCTGATGCTGGCACTGAGAGCGACCTTGCCGTCATCCTCATCATTGGCAGTGACAGCCTTGCGGGGTAGGGGTGAGACAAGACTTGACATACCTTGAGTGGCCATTTCGATGGCTGTTGCTGTGCTGACTTGATGGCGAGAGTGTAGTATATCCGAGTTTGACGAAGGAAGATGATTGCTGGATCGTTTAAATGGGGTTGTGGTTTGGCTCGGTTTGGTACGATGACGATAGTCGAGGTCGACGTTTCAGGGCTCGAGCTCTTGCTTAGTTTGAGTAGCAAAGGTGACTTTCGATATGGACGAATCTCGAGACACTCCTTGCAAACCCGTACAAAGCAAGATGCGTTGACTGTCGTAGTCGTTTGTCGATGGGAATGCAGAAGTGAATGGTAAGAGAGGAGGGCTCGAAGGCTCCTCGAGGTGGGGTTGCCTAATGGCCGAGTGTGGTTAGGCTCAGCTGATTGTGATAAGCTGAGCGCGCTAGATAGTGGAAATCCGGAGAGCTCAGGCAACCCGCCAGCGTACCTACCTTCTTAAATGACTCACGAATAACGAAATAGGCTTGAGAATTGATTTTATTTTACCTGAAAAGGACGCTCAAGATATGTAATATGTAGATAGCTCTATTTACTCGATCTTTAAATTGAAGTTAGACGTAGTATTTTATTGAATTTACTCGGGATATTTAGGCTTCACACCGTCCCACTTAGCCGCGGCGGTCCATTTCAAGGCAGGTTTTCTCCACAGAAGGTGATCATTCCGTGATCATCACAAGTACCAGCACTTCTCACCGACGATCCTATTTTGCCTCTCTCGTCTATCCACATTTGTTTATGAGGTTTATTTAACACATGGAGGAATTAATACGAATAATACCCCAAGTACCTTACGACAGAGCTTTACAATAGCATTCACCAATCCATAAATTCACTTCAAGATTAACTTACGGAATCACATCAACGAAGTACCCCGCACCACCTCGAGTCTTCAGGACACTTTCCACCTACTCTTTGCATCAGTTGCATTCGAGTCAAGGTCGCCATCATGCACGACTTAAGGAGACAGGCTCTTGAGAGCGGAAAGACTGTGTCGAAGAAGGCCAGATCAAAGACGACTTCACTTCAGACCTCCAGAACTCACTCTCGGGCAAATTCACGAAATCCGTCCCGAAATGCGTCTGACGATGAAGGAGAGGGAAATCTGAGCGACAGCACAAATTGGAGGTTCGTTCAATGCGCGGTCACAAAGAAGGAATTTTACTGACGCGCTCTTAGTATCAACTCTATTGATGACATGCTTTCAGCAGACGCGCCTGAAGACGCCACAGAAGCATGGAAACAAGATTTGGGAGACCGAATGGAGGAGATTATAGACAGGAAGAGAAGCAGTAATCAGGGAAGAGAGGCAACGTTGGCGATATATATCCATATTCTGATGAGTCGATATGCTCTCGAGGAAATCGAACACAAGACTTCGGAGCTTTATCCTGCGTTTCTGAAGAGTATCAAGGCGGAGAGCAGCGAGAAAGAGACATCTCTTGCTTTACGGGGTCAGTAGATCTTGAAGTCCGATCCATGTACCTGAGCTAACACGAGGACAGCTATTGCTCTCACGATGATTACTTGCCCCTCAGAACACATCTACGACACCATTCGCCAACCTCTAAAGAACACATACACCGACTCCGAATACCAAAGCGTAAAAGCCGTAGCCATCCACACTCTCGGCGCAGCAGCAGTTTACGGTGGAGCATCAGACTCCGAAATCGAAGAGATAATGGACGAGCTCCTCGAAATAATCGAATCTGACGGCAGTTCCATTGGAGCAGAAGACAGCGCCGAAGTAGTTGCAGCAGCATGTGAAGAATGGGGTTTCCTGGCTACATCGATAGACGACATGGAGGACAAGACCGAAGTGGCAATGGACGCATTTGTTGAGCAGCTGGAAAGTAGCGATACTTCTGTTCAAGTTGCTGCTGGGGAGAACATTGCTTTGCTCTACGAGAAGAGCTACACCGCAAGGGAAGCTGACGATGGACCTGCAAGCGACGAGGAAGACGAAGACGGATACGCTATCGATTCGAGTATGGTCAAGCGTTACGAGGTCTATCGACAAAAGAATCAACTCGAGCACACACTCTCTCAACTCGCCAAGGAGTCCTCACGACGAATCGCCAAGAAAGATCGTAAGGCATTACACGTCAATTTTGCTGATATTCTCAACACGGTCGAGCACCCATCACGAGGCCCTCGATATCAGAAAGCTATCGATCAGGAGACCGGAAAGAGATATGGCTCTAGAATGGTGGTTCGCATTCATAAGCATGGAAGCATGAAGATAGATAAATGGTGGAAGCTGCATAGACTTCAGGCACTTAGAAGAGTTCTTGGTGGTGGGTTTGTTGTGCATTATGAGAATAATGAGGTTGTTTTTGACAGTCTTCCGTAAGTACCACTACTCTCCTACTCCAAGAATGATTGCTGACTGAAGGAAAGGATTATGATGTCGTCAGACCATTAGAATAAAGAAAGAGCGGCAGATGAGGGGAGAGGAAATTTGAGACTTTGGAGCATTAGAACCTCGACGGAGTTGGGGATAGGAAAAGTTTTTTTTTGGGCATTTTCTATAACGCACAAATACCCGGATGGATCATGAAGGCAATCGGTTTGATGAGATTATGGTGGTCAAGCAATATACGGCTACGAATAATGGAATTTTGAGTCTGCAATCATCTGTGCCTTTTACGCCGTGAGCTCTTCTGTCTGCTCTGGGTGCGTGCATACTAAAATGGACGGGTTTCCAGCAACCATTTCTCGTCAGTCTGTCTTTCCGAGAGAATCAGAAGTCTCCACTGATCCATTCCTCCCTGACGGATGCGGCTGTTCTGCTGTTCTGCTGTTCTGCTGTAATAACCGAGACTTACCAAAATTGCATCACAGCAATGAAAGGATTGAAAGCTGGCTGCTGCCTAAACTGCCTTCAACCATGGTAGAGGTTTGAAGCATTGTGATTGAACAAGAGAACATCCCTGTCTAAGGCTCTCATCGGGGACATGACTCAACGGCGAAGCCATATGCGGCGATTTTGGTGAGCCAGGAGCCTCATGTCTTGTCCTCAAATGGTACCAAGCGACAACCCGGTTCAGATCCTCTTCATTTAAATACTTTCAAAACGGTTATCAAATACTACTTGTTTCTCATTGGAGTAAAAGTACTCTTAGGTATTCATGCAATTTGCACTTGAAGGCGGGAGTGCGAGGTGAGTGTATGCCTCTAGTCCCTATTGCTGAATTCCTCTGGACTCTTCGAATTTGCTTTGGGCTTTGTATCTTGGATTATCAGTAGTAAAATTTATGCGGGGCCATAGACACGATATATATAGCTGCTCCATTGAAAAGGAAAGAGCTACTCGACGAAAAGCGGAAGAAGAATTTCCAGCAAGAAACTTTAGCATCCCCACCATCATCATAATCATCTGGAATTTTAAAATCCAAGCTGTTTTGCAGGTATGAGGCTGTCAAGTGACGAGCTGGCTATCACATGAAGCTCTTGGAAACTTTAATGACCCAACTGCTCTCTCAGCAGCTGCACGCAGAAGTAGGAAGTCCACGAGAACTCAAATGAATCAGAAAACACGGCATCATCGATACCACGGCAATGATTGACATGAGAACAAAGATTCAAGAAAGGTTGAAATAAAGTCAATAGCCAAGTGCTTGTTTTGGGTTTTATGGAATGTGGATAGGCATTTTATGAAAGTGATGGCTGCAATCAATGAATGAGAGCCTCTCGTACTTCTGGACCTCACTCAATCTCTCATGTCAGGCTTCGACCGCGCTTTAATTGATCAAGCGATGAGTCTCCTTTAGATGAAAATGACCTCACGATAAATTTGATAAAAGCCCTGTTTCCTTAGCAACGGGGACCCCTCTCGCCTGGTCTCGGCGCTTATCCACCAATCTTTTCTGAGTTTGGTGCCCCAACACACCCCCTGTTTTATCAGTAGCCTCGAGATCAAACCCACCGACCCTTTCAAACGGAGATCCTCTCCAACTCGTCCAGAACAAAACCTCTGGGAAGATGATATGATGGTCTCATATGTTGGAAATTCTCGTGCTCTCCTCGAGTTTGATGAGGCGAATACCCGAGTTTGTGATCCAGACCGGGCTCATGCAACCTGCAGGAGTGCTGCATTCTACTGCACTTCACCACCAGACCGGCGTCGAGGACGAAGCCCTGATGAGCTCATTGGTTTGAAGGGTTGAGAAAAGAGGCGAATAAAACACTGCCACAACAGACGGTCGTCGGATCATGGGAGGGGACTCTACATAGGAAATATGAAGCATGTCAGACGGTTGAAACAATTGAACTTTGTTTTATTTTGAAGGTCACTGGCCGTTTGCTCGAGTATCAGGTCAGAAAGTGAAGTGTCATACGGTACCGATCGGCACATGAAGTTGGTCTCCAACGGATCTTTTATTGCGCCCGAGCTTCAAAAATAAAATGCCTTAAGCGGCATCGCTGATTCGTTGCCCACGACAAATCAACATCAGCCAACGCACCGACTTCCCTGCACCATAACAGAACATCTGGTATCGTTCATATTCAACCTCGACACACGGCATACCTTATCGAATCTATCGATTTGGCTGATTGATAACCCTCGATGCTTTTTATTCCGAATCATCAATTGCTTTTCTGGTTCTCGTAGGCTGTACGGCGACAAACACGGAAGCCTCAGCTGGCTGATCCTAGCAAGTCGGGCTTCACCAATCGAGATCTTACCAGCCTCCTCAGAATTCTGTCAATCTCACCTGCGTCGATACCAACCGCTGATGCAGCCCTAAGGAAACCCAGATCTGACCTTTGACTGCCAGAATGGGTGTCGATTCTCGAAAAGCTCCTCCTCTTCCTGCGCCAACAGAAACCGACAGCAATACTGGAGGAACCGAGGTGGAGTCGAGGGTCACAGAGAAGACGACATATTCCCTACCTTCGGACGGCAGCCCAGTTACAATCTCTACGAAGAAGCGAGATAAAGGCGTAACCTCGAACAAAAGTCAGACATCGCTGTTGATCGAGTATTTCGAGGGTGGAAAAGGTAGTCAAGCCGAATCTCGAAGACCTTCTGTCAGAGTGAAGGTTACACCGTCTTCGAAGAGCAGCAGGAGTCGATCAGCAAACGACCACATTCAAATCACGGAACGAAAAGGCGCCCGCAAGCCATCCTATACGAAACGGATACAACTATCACCAAACGTCGTTGGAGACAAATCAGCTGAAGGCGAAGGCGATGATCACAGCGTAGGCTCATATCGATCAGCTACCGAAGAATCGAATGTTACATCTCGTGGAGGGGGTCCAATCGAGGTCGAAATCATGCCCAGACGTCACGGAAGCCCGCTGATTCCTACAACCGAAAGCAACTCAAAATATGTACAACAAAATGCCTCCGATATCTCCTCGATGCCTGCCGATAGCTTTCTTGACGGTAAGACACGATCCCCAGAGAGAAAGCGCAGCCGGAGTTTGTCAAGAGGAGAAGCGTTGGCAACTGGCGCAGTGGCTGGCCTAGCCGCCGGTGCTGTGGCAGACAAACTACAAACTCCCTCCCGCAGACGAAGCCGGAGTCTCAGCCGAGAACGAATTGTAGCACAAAAGGCAGTGGAGAAGGTTCGAGGCGAGAAATCAGAGCGTCGACGCAAACACAGGAGCAGGAGTCGAAGCGTGAGCGCTGAACAACATGCGGAAGGTGTCAAATCCCCAAGACGAAGATCGAGCCGAAGTCATCATGACGAGTCTATGATATCAGGCACAGATCCTAGTCTTCTCAATTCGCAGTTGAGCAAGAAATCCGGGGATCAATATTCTTTCCGGTCCGGAACATCGAAATCTTCAATCAACAACCCCAAATTACTCGAGACTGTGGAGGATGCTATTCGTCGACTTATTCTTCCCGAATTGACAGCTTTGAAGAGAGAACAGAGCAAACATGCCCACCGCGATAGGGACAGAAGAGGCTCATTCAGCACTACAAGCGCTTTATCGAGGGACTCGAGAGAAGAATCGTCGAGCGCGAGACGACAGTCAGACCGAGAAAGCAGCACGGATGTCTCAACCAAACCCAAAGTAACGTTGAATGATGAAGAAGTCATCTCTGGAAATACGGTGAAGGGTCGCAAGGACAAGAACCTTGATCGAGTCAAGCTTGAGGATTCTCCACGAAGTCACTTTGAGCGAGAAACGTCAGAAGATACTGTGGTTCAAGATGGAGTGCTGCAAAAGAAGGGCAGCAGCGACAGGCGTCGCAGGCTTGAAGAAGCAGCCGTTGGTGTTGGGCTAGGCGCCGTGACAGCTGCAGCTCTCCATAAGCATCGATCCCAGGATTCCCTTGATGAGAAGAAAGAACGCCGACGTCGAAGAACGAAGAGCCGGAGCCGGAGTGACAGCTTAGCTGAGAGTTACGAGGAACGTGAACATGAGGCTACTCCCCCAATGCCACTTATGAGCGATATTAATCCTTCTGAATTGACTCGAAGCTCGATATTATCTGCCGAGACTGAGAGACCGCACTCAGCTAGCCAGGAGCATATGGTGACACCAATTCGAGAGGTTCCCCGAGGATTCGTTTCCCCCTCATCACGGACCCCAACGAGGACGCCGATTGCTCTGCAGCAGGGTTTGGGGACTCATCATTCAAACTACTCACGTGGAAACTTGAGTTTGCACAGCCAGAGTAGTGAACAGCAGCTCCGTGGCCAAGAATATGAGTTGGATGAGCATGGACGAAAAGTACCCATGCATGAGCATGAGCAGGAACATGAAGATTCGTATGTGGAGGAAGAGCATAACGGAGGACATGGTCACTTGTTAGCGGCTGGCCTGGTTGGTGCTGGAGCTGGAGCTGGATTGGCGGCTTTACACCACCAAGATGAACACCACGATGATCCTGAGCTGATGGAGGATGAGCACGATTACTACCAAAACCACCAAGAAGTACCGCCGCCTTTGAGATACGTTCCGTACGGCCATGAGAGGCGCGGCTTGAGCCCAATCCAGAGTGTTTCCGGGTACACCGAAGGCGACAACGAGCTACCGCAGCGAAATTCTAGACTGACTCAAAGCACGGGCTCATACTCTTCTCTGGGCAAGTCAGCTCAACACAAACAATCCGAGAGATCTATGAGATCACTGGATTCTACTGGCCATGTTCACAATCGCCATGACTTTACTGAAGTCCGTCATGGAGGACTCCGCGATTCCGAACTCACCCAAGATGGTGAGTATTGGGAGGAGCAACACAGGGAGAACGATCGGAACCGTGATCTTGATGCAGAAAGCTATCGAAGCTCCGACCCAAGAATTGATTACAAGCACATGACGAACTACACGGATGACAGCATGGATGCCCCTGAATTAGATCGTGTTGCTGCTGGTCAGAATGTTCGAGGCCTGGGTGCAAACCCTGACTACGTTCACACTCCTGTGGCAGTGGAGTCTGCAGTTGCATCTCTTGTGAATGAGTCGGATCTAACAACTGGGTCTGGTCAATTTGATCGTAGAGCCTCTTATGCTTCCTACGAAGATGGCTCCGAGAGACACTTCACCAGTCGTGGAAACAGCCCTACGAAGCGCGAGGCTGGAAGGGATCTCCAATACGAAGGTTCTGATCGAGGGACTTCCAGTCAAAGAAACAGCCCAACCAAGTATGCGGACGAATACGATATCGATGAACAGGGACGAAAGGTTGCGATGCCCAAGTACAAGAACTCGCATACAATTGAGAAAGCTGGGCTGGCGGCCGCTGCTGCTGTTCTAGCAAACCAACGCAAGAAAAAGTCCGAGGCGGACCAAATTCGGTACCAAGACGTATCGGCAACCACTGGAGCTCCTTTGCACAAGTCTTTCAAGGAACGTGCACTTGAGGGTCAAGGCCAGATTCCTGCTTCTCCACGCCATAGCATTGATGCACCTCTCAGTGAAGCAGCAAGCCACGAGCAACTCCAGATGGGAGCCAGTGGACTTCCAGATATCAACCATCCTATGCCTGAGATTGGCCATGGCTATAACGATGCTGAATCCGAAGTGATAACGAATCCATCCATCATCAACGAACCGATTGGCGGACAGCAACATGGAAGTAGAGACCACTGGCCCAGCCACCCAACCCCCCCACAGAAGCAACCCATAGAGACTGCTATGTCAAATCATTCCCAACATTCTAATGCGGATTTGAAGGCCGCCGAGGCCGCCCTCGTTGGAGCTGCAGTTGGTGCTGGAGGTGCGGCTGCGGTTGCGGGACACAGTCGAGAAGTAAGCCAGGATGATGAATGGCAGAGAACATCAGGGGAAAGGAAGCGCGATACGCTAGTGACCAACCCATACGAAGGCACGAGTCCCATTGCACCTATTGGAGGTGGACTCGATCGCGAACTCCTGGGCCAGAGTAGCTTCCAGGGAGTCAATCACGACTTTGGGCCGACCAAGTTAGGCTATGCTGGGAGTCCTGGTGCTTTACCGAAGGACGAAGGTTACATTTCTTCCGCTCCAAATGCTCGTTCTGCGGGTGGTCTCACTCCTGAGCCTAGGCCCAAAGGCGTTGGCTTTCTTGATGAAGAGATTGGAGGCGCGGCTGATGCTTTGGGCGGTGGCGATCCGTTCTATACCCCAAAGCATTCCCGACACTTGAGTGGCATGTCACATGGCATGGGCTCGCCAATATACGACAGCGCCACGGGAAATGGTATTGATCGCATTCAATCAAAGGACATCGTGGCTCTAATGGATCATGTAAGTACCCGTTGAATCTTTAATCTTTGCCTACTAACAATTTTCAGCTCACTGTACGAGATGCTCAACGCAGCGCTCGTGATACCGAAATACTTGTCACTCTTGTTCGAGCTGCGGCAGAGATGCGAAATTCATTTGAGGATATGAAACGATTGCTGGCCGATACAGAAGATGTCATCATCACTGAGGTCCAAGGCAACACCGATAGGTCCGTTCAAAAGGCGATCAATGGCCCAAGGCCTTTACCTCAAAGTGCTTCGCGTTCTCTACGACAAGGGTCTCAAGACGAGATGTACGACGATATCCCCACCAAACGAAGAAACGTCTTCCGAAGAGCTCTGAAAGGACTGAGTATGAGAAGCTCAAATGATCTCGGCAAGATCGAAGAAATGCTAGTCCAGTTACTCGGAGAGGTGGAGGGTCTCAAGGTTGCTCAGGGTCTCAAACCATTAAGCCATCCAACAGAGTCCTATGATGATCTTCAGCAAGAAGGAAACTACGAAAACGATCGTGGGTACGAACCCGAAGGCAATGCTGGTACATCAACAGCGAGCCACGCTAGCCAGTCTGGCCATCTTTCTGTTCCTCGAGTTGGAAGCGCACAAAGGGGAGGATTTGACGGTCGAAAATTCTCGGATCATCGCATCAGCACTGTTCCAGAAGGTGACGAGGACGAAGTTGAGATTGGTCCCCACGAGCAGGTGGTTCTCAACAATCAGTTTGAGAACAACGAGCTACTACTTACGCCAACTCAGGAAGCTACTCGGGGAGGTTCTGTTCCACTGGGAACACCACCTCCACAGCAACATGTAACTACAGCTTCTCTTAGTAATGAGAACACTCCAAGAACCGACAAGAGCAAGAAACACAAGTCAAGCAGCTCTTCCGGCTGGATCCCCAAGGTTTCCCGATGGTCCGAGACAACAGCTTCAACGGTCTTGAGGGGATTCCGAAACAGTGGACGCAACAGTGGGCGAAAGGAGAATGACCAGTTCGCTGAACCACCTTCGAGATCTGGCAGTGATCTGGGTAACTATGCCGATCAAGCTGACCATCACGATCCATATGGTGAGGACAAACTCCACACTGGCTTTTCGCAAGACCAGCTTCAACAATACGACGAGGCCGAACCCAGGTCGCTGCTGCCACCCGAGGATCCAAAGTATAAGGCTCATCGCAACTCCCTAAATCTCCAACATCCTCAGCCACGTCCTGGACCAAGTCATCGTTACCAAACAGCTCTCGAGTCTCAAGCTGTGAATTTCGACTCGCCAATGAGCCCCAAGTCCGTCGATTTCGGCTCTCAGTTAAGCCTAAACCGTCTCCCACCTCAGCAGCAAAACCGCTACAGCAACACAACAAACAACACGGGCAACATGTCTCCCATTTCCGACGGTGCATACTCACATGGATCACAAGCCCCAGCACGACCTCCAAAGGAGCCCATACCACCCGAGAACCCTCCCAAAGCCCGCAAGCTGCAAAAGCCCAGTCCGCTAAGCAATGAGCATCTCAACGCAGAAGATTACGGGTCAGGAAGTGGCGGCTCCCCGAGATCGGCTGCACGATCGTTATCTGGCGCTTTGGGGGTTCCGGCACGGAAACCTACGGGTCCGAGAAGCATGTCTTCTGCTTCCAAGAGTGGGGATCTGAGTCGCGAGGAAGGAACCGTGCGAAGAAAAAATAGAGGTACTTTCCCAATTACCAGCCCAGTCTATTAGTGCCCCTTCTAATAAGATTTTGCAGATACTTTTGGCACTATAGCATCGAACAACAGTGGCGAATCGGAGACCTTTTAAGTAATAGAAGCAGGACTAATATCTCACGATACGAAAAGGAGTGCAGGTGCTACAGGCTAGCATTTGCAAGGAGTACGAGCACATTCTTTTTTAAAGTCAAATTGAAGAGAGAAGGGGAATGGGGAAGGGGTTTCCTTTCATGTGTCTATTTGAGGCATATAGACAGGTCAGGTCGTTTGGGATTTGCTTTTCTGGCAGGACGACGACTTGCGCAACGATTGATGATACGATGATGACACTATTCCAAAACATACCTTTTTGATCATTCACATAGTGTTTAGTGCATGGCTTGATGCTGCGCATGGGATGAATGCATATAGCGTTTAATGGATGTTCTTTACTCTTGAAATCTCTTTTTTTCCATGACTGTGATGTGCAGTGAAACTCGAGCACGGAGCGGTCACAGGTTTCGTATCTGAACTTAGAGCTGCTAGGGTATTCTGCGAACACGTTACAAAGGGTGAATAGAATAAAAAGCGTTGTTTTCTTACGTCGTGATTTGAGAAGATTTCCTGTGGAATATCTATGGCATTTTGCTGAATAGTACGTCGAGTTTTTATATTCTGTGATTTGCTTGTCAGAAGTCATTGTGCAAGTGAAGTCAAGCGACTTCATCCTAGGGTATAATATTACTACAATGTAAATACCCTTTCAACTCAGACTCTCAAAAATAGTCAGAATCTCACGGCCTGTTGCCCAGCAAAGCTCTTGGCCGTCTCGAGAATGCGTCACTCCCATCTCTTTGCTGCCATTGATGGATTCTTTTGCAGTAAGATGCCCAACCTCCTTGAAATCTACATCCGCAGTCACTATCCAGCGAATGTCGATTTTTCTGTCCGTTTGTAAGAATTTACTAGAGGCTTTTCTTGTCGATCTGTTGAGCGGGTGCCACTCACCCTTTCCATTTGTCTTCCGCCCAGAAGTCGTCAGTTCTGGTGGGATCAACTAAGCTCATCATTTCTGCGACGCCGCAAAATTTTTTGCTTGTGATCATTTAGTTCTCAAGGCATTCAAGTGAAAGTATGCGGCTCTTACCTTCCTATTATGGAGAAGAAAAGTAAGACTGGACCCTTCCGACCTTGGAAGGCGCGATCCAAGATTCCATTGACCTTTTTGCTAGAAACCCAAGTATCAAAGGCGATACTCGACTCTACATCCACCTCATGGGTAGACTTGACCATAAAATATCTTGCCTGTACAAATTAAATTAGCAAAGGACGGCCTGGGAGAAGTATGACCCGCACATGTTGTATTGCCATGCCCAACACCGTCACGTCGCGATTGTTTGACACTGAAATCCAGGCATTAGAAAATTGGACATTTCAATCATTAAGAATGAAGTATACCGTCAGGCATGTCCACGTCTTGCAGAGCGGGAGCTCGAGAGCCAGTAGCGGAAGATTCGACTGCAGTGGACGACGCCGTCTGTGATAGGAATGGGCTTGGCTTATCTGAAACAAATAAACTCTGTTCATCATATTCAACATCTTCCATGGCTTCATCAGAAGCCTTGCAACAGATCCCGCAAAATGAAGAAACCGAATCCCTTGTAGATCTGTAGTTTAGAATGTCTCTGAGAAGGGCCTGTGCCGTCGGTCGATCTTTCCGATTTTCTGAGAGCATGCGTGAAATCCAACCGATAGGGAAGTTGTCCGAGAACAAGCCTTGCATTTCTAACTTCGATGTCCACATTTTGATTGCTTCAATGTTGAGCCGAAAGTAGGTCTCCTTCGTACCAGTATTTTCGAAAAATATTTTCTAAGCAGCTAAAGACTCACCTTTGATAATAGTTACCATCTCGAGGAACACGCAGCCAAGTGACCAAATATCTGAAGAATAGCTTCGTGGCTCGTAATTCCCAACCTCAGGAGCGCAGTACTTCGGTGTCAGGGGTGTTGCTCCTTCGGTCGTGCCTCCGGAAGCGTCGACAAGGTCACGCGCCAAACCGAAGTCGGTGAGGAGAACATTATGTCGCTTTATCAGAATATTTTGCGGCTTGATATCCTTATGGCGGATCTTGGAATCGTGTAGGTATTGAAGAGCAGTAGTGAGGCAGCCAAAAAAGTTTCGAAGCTGCGATTTGCTATCAACTGCATCCGAGGAGCCAGCCCGCGTGAGATATTCGGCGAGGTTGCAGTCTGCAACAGGCGTCATGATTAATCCTAGAGTTGATTTGTCTGTATAACTCCCGACCAACTCGACGGTATGGCGATGCTTGAGACGTTTAAGAATCTCTAGCTCCGAGATAAAAGCCGCCATTGTCTGAGCCGGCCTCGGGACGGGGAACAGTACTCGTCTGTAGACGAGCTTTCTTGCGTATATTTTGCGGGACACGAGGCTCAAAACTTTGTCTACTGCGCCAAATGCGCCACGTCCCAGATCGCCAAGGCTTTCAAAGGGTATCGACTCTTTTGAATCGAAGTTCATGTGCCTGCCTACCTCCCCCTTCTCAAGATCAGAGGCTTGGGTGAGAACTAGTGACTGTGCGTGCACAAAATTGGCCTTGTCCGTCGGACCAAGGAAGTCCGGAAGTGCGTTCGACTTCAAAGGAAACCAATAATCAGTGAACCCAAAATCGACGAAGTCGTCTAGTCGATGGAGTTGGCCAATGATTCGAAGAACAATATAGAGCCGAGGCACGCGGCTCCAGGACCCTCGAGTTTGTTTCAGTAAATTCGATATGTCCATTACATCTGCATCAGAGTAATGACTCTGGCTCTCGTGGGTTGCAGCTTCATCTTGGACAGGAAAGAATGTAGCGAGGCTGCGACTGGCACTCTCATTCATGATGATATCGTAGTAGTTTGAGTCAGTACCAGTCAACAACAAATGACAGTAAAGAGAATGAGAGTCCGTTGATGCCCAGAACCCTTTAATTTCTTTAGGATGGAGGTCTGGATATACTGATGAGTTAGAGCGACGGGTTTCCAGAGACTTCGCAAAATTTTGGTGGCTTGCGGCTGAGCTCTACAGCAATTGGCGCTTCGGTGCCACGTGCCCAAGCTTTCAGAACAAAGAGATATACGGTGTAATACCTGGATTTCAGGCCATAGTGGTAAAGCGCTGCCAATTTGGCCTCAAGCACTAGCGTTAGTGGGATGTTTCAGTGATCGCTGTGGCAGAGTCAGAGTGGATTTTGCTATAGTTGAGGGTTGGGGATCTTGGGTAGGGGTGATGAAGGTTTCAACATCTCATGACTTTCGATCGCGCAAATCTCTTACATAGACTCCAAAGAAGGTTCAGTGGGCAATGCAACAGGTCATCATTGCGATAGAGGCGACGGGGTTCTTTCTCACGCAGAAGGGCATTCAACTTCCGCGGCAGAAGGTGGCAGCCTGCAGATTCCGTTGGTACGAAAGACTGTATCTTGGGAAAAAATATTCGAGATTACTATCTGGACACAAACACTTTTGGTTTACGGAATTGGAAATATCTTATTAAACTTATTACAATTTAAGAATCACTTAATATGCCAATGATTTTGCTAAGCGTCCGTCCAATATCTCAAAAAACGAAAAGGGTCTCGAAGCATATCAACGCTTTGCCATTGAACGACCGACAACCAACATTATCTCGCGTCTCCAGCAGATAGAGGAAACCCGCCGTCTATTCAACTTGGGCGATGGCATCATTTTCGAGAACCATGCCAACGCCCTCAATAATAACAACGAAGAGGTTCGACAAAGTCTGGAGAATCTTCGACTTTCAGGCAAACCACGAATCCGACTGGGGCAGATTCACCAAGTGAAACGTTCCAGATGATTCCTTGGGAATTCAGCAATTGTCGGCAGCGATGGCGGCTCGCAAGATCCGACTTACGTCGTTCGAACTTGAACGAAGGCTCCGTGTGGTAGCTGACCTGCATGAAGTATTCATATCATGCCCGAACTCGAATTGAGCTTTCTCCCGTCCAGATTGTGTCCAGACGCAAGTGCCAGGTGGTGGGCCAGACTTGGAACGCATGAAGGCCCAATGTTGTGCAGTCACAACCTTTCTGGAGGAGAAACTTCATTTTCATACACAGTTTGGTATCTCTTAGCAAGCATATCTTCTCGACGTTTTGAAGGAAGGAGGGGTATTTGAGACGAGGAGAACGACAACGACAACGACAACGACAATGCAAATGACAAGAGAAAGTCTCAGGAGCGGGCTCTGAACAAGTCGACTTTGCAAGTTCCAGGAGCTTGTAGAGGTACAGCACGCGTCCTCATAGCAGTTCACGATTTCTCTCCTAGCAACCCTGACTCGTCACAACCAATAGGATTGGAGAGTTGGATAGTTGGATCCAGCGTGCGAAGTAATGCTTCAATCGTTGACTACTTGTAGCCAAGTTGAGAAGGATCGCCTCGTACACTCCCGATTTCGATACTCAGGATGCGGGAGTCTGTTGCCTGGATGGGCATGAACGAATGGGCGTTCTTGTCTTCTCGCTTGGAAGCGGTCGGACGTCCGGAGATTTCTCTGTAATCCTGTTGAACGATAAAGCATCAACAACTGAGAACAATGTTTCGGGTTAACTTAAACATGGACCTCCCCGAAATTGGACTTTGTTTACTTCTGTAAGCACAATAATTCCTACTATAAGAAGGATTGTCATCTGTCCATCACTTACCAAGGCTCTCTATCACAGGAGCCAAGTCCTTTCAGGACGACTGAAGATCCCTCAGAGAAGCCCTGAAGACTATTTCATGCGGTGATACAGCATGCCTTCCTTGTCTCTGCTTTCTTGCAGCATTAACTATCCAACTTCGAGCGTCTTGCCATCAGTAACATCGTTGTCATTCGTACTGTCGCCGTCATAAGTATTATCGTTGTTGAACTCAGAGTTTGACTCTGAATAGAAAAAATCCCGAGCAAAGAGGGCCAGACCTCTTGCAGGGAGCCTCTCCAGAGCAAGTCTGTAGTGGCAGAGATTGATTTTTGGAGAACATCTCTACTCCTGCCAGGGTGGCATCGTTGAAGTAACTTGTCGGCTCGATGGGACTTGAAATTCGAAAGGGCCTTTGGTATTTGTGCTTTCTGCCGCGACCCAGATCAGCTTATTTCTCGATGAGGGTGCTGACAATCCGATTCCTGTCCTTCATGGGCAGTGCAAAAATGTTCCAGCACTTCCTCCAACAGCCAAATGGACAAACAGAAGCCGCCTTCAACAATACTGGCGCTGTGTATTCTATTTGGGACTTTGGTGGCGCACTACAAAGTCAGCAGGAGGGGATGCTGCAAGGGAAGATCCGCTGGCAAGAGGAAGATTCTCTTGTTATGAGAATTTTCAATACGGATTTGGCGAAGTGAGACGCTGAACGAGCTGATCGATTGTAGAAGGGATCTAACATGGAGGGTATGGAAAGAGTTGATCAGTTGGATATTCTAGGAGCTGTCAGCTAGTACTCGAAGATGTGAGGAATAGGGGCCCAAATCCTTGCCGCATGCAAAGTTTTAAGAGTAGAAAGATGTTTTGGTATCTCGCAACTTGGCTCTGGTCTTGGTCGACGAAAGGCGCTTTGAATGTTGTAGATGAGAGTTTGACGTTGATGGTGGAGCCGAGGAGGCAGGCCGGTGGACGGTAACTATAGTTTGAATTCGAGTCTTGGATGTTGATGTGTGTTCGTGGCGTTGGTCATGGAGAAGAGCTGGAATAATAGAAGCAGCACTTAGAATTTAGAACAGTCATCAGTGGATATAGGCGTCGGGAAAACAGATACTGACAAGGACATCAGAGATATCATGGGCTTGCATCCTGGCCACTCCTCTTGGATTTCATGTCCCTAGAAGCAAGACGTGACTGGGTATGGAAAGGATCAATGACAATGAATTGCTCACTTCGAATGATCGCACGCATCCAAGGTTTGACGAGCCCCAAGGCCAATTTTTCCTTCCTTTAATTGATTGAAAGACTGAAATACGTTACCTCACAAGCACATATCGGATTTCCGCCGAGTCATCTCCAAAAGAAGACAGCACCTATCTGTAAAACATTATTTTTGAAAGCTCCTATCATTATGATTATCATTCCTCCATCACAATCGTATCTCAGCAGCCCAATCCACGCACAATCAATCCATGTACCATCATTCGTTTAGATCATCTCAGGATCATAATCGCAATCCTCATCAGATCCACCGTAGTTTCGTCGCAAAGCTGGGGACGTGCAGACACGTCTCAGCGTTTCGGGGTTCTCTGGGAGGGTCAAGCCACAGCCTGGACAAGACGAGGCAGTTGAAAATCGGGAGTTCCGAGAATTAGGCGTCTGTCTCTGTCCATGCCCATCTCTCCGTATCCGTAGTCAAGGGTTTTGACCAAGAAGGTAGCGTGAGCTGGTAACCAGGACGAGGGGCAGGGGCATAAGCGCTGGCAATTTGAGCATGATCAACAGGTGCAGCACTCATATCGGGAAAGAGTGGGGATTCAAGAGCAGCGGACACGTTGTTGTTCCGCTCAGATCCTGTGGATGGTCCTCCAGCACCATTCTCGAAGATATTACCCCTTGTCGCCGACTTTTTTCCACGTTTGCGTTTCTTCTCGCCGCTTGCATCATTGAATTCCTCCTCAGTGATATTTTCGCGCTCTCCGGGGCCGGTGTTGTCTCTTTTGCACCGAACGCAGTGTTTTCGGAGCTTCCAATTCGGAATTTTGACCGTGCGGCTGTGGTATGTGGTATTGGGAGCACCACAGACCCCGCCAGGTTGGTCTTTAGCCACGAGCTTACAAATGTAGTAACCGTGCTCAATGTGACCGTTGGCTGGAGTGGTGTTGGTGTCCGCTGCTGGAGTGGAGCTTGTAGGGGAGATGAGAGAGTTCATTACAGCTGGAGGAGTATGCATTGATGGAAGACCACCATAAACTATTTGTCGTAAGTAGTCCAGCTCCGATGAAACCGTCTCATATGCTCCCGAGAGAGAGGCAAAACGACGTTCGAGATCCAGCTCTCCCAGCTGAAGCGTCGCAACTGAGTTGTTGAGGAATGCGATTTGTTGCTGGAGGTCATTTTGAACATTGCGGTGCTCCTTTCGCTCTCGTCGTATCAAAGCCTTTGCCTCATCGACGTCGTTGATCTCCTTCAAGCCATGTTCAAAATCTTGAACACCTTCGTCATCGCCGGCACCTCTGCCTGTATCTGTTGGAGCTAATGTTAACTGATGATCACGGTTGAGATGAATTGATAGTTGAGACTTACCAAGAGGATTCAATGTTTCTATCAGCCAGGTGATGCTGGACTTCCTGAACTCTTGATCCTTGTTGAACTTGCTGTGGAGGCTGTCGAGGAGATTCTTGAGCTGCAGGGGGACTTGGTGCGCGATGGCATTCGAAGAAAGAGAGCGTCCAGAGGTAGCTGAAGCAAGTGATGCCCTAGCACTCTTGACTGTTTGCTCAATCGAAACTCGGTGCTCGGGCGCAGCGAGCGCAAAAGCTATAGACAATGGTAATGACTTCTGGAAAGATGAGGAAGTCGAGGGCTTGTTCGTTTGGCTCTGAGATCGTTCAGATACACTACATCCGATTTTTTCTTGACCAACCAAATTTTGGACCAAGCCTCTTGGAGAACCTTGAGCACCTTTCTGGTCCAAATTAAACAACCCAGACCCAATCGAAAATTCAGCAGCTGTCTTGATGACTCGAGGTTTGTAATTTCCGTTATTATGACCCTTTGACGGCTGGCGTTCTGGTAGGTACCTCTCCACAGAAGGGATTGGTATATCAGGGTCCCACAACAAAGTAGGAGCAGTTGAAGACTCGGTCGTGCACAATTCTGCCTCCCCTGCCGCGCATGACGGCTCAACAATCGGAGAGCATTCAACTGAGCCCTCTTTACTCGAGACATAATCGCCGAACAAACTCCCGTCATCGTCGAAATTGTCGAGGGCCTGCGCATCAGGCTCTTCATCCCGCGAGTGTACGGTGGGTAGCTGCACATCTTGGAAGTCTACTTGCAGGCTGGGCTTCTCAACAGCTCCAACCATTCCATTCGATTGGTCCGATAGTCCCTCGGACTGGACGGGGCCAGAAGAAATTCTTGCGTCTTTAGAGATGGCATGGCTCTGCTGCACTTGGGAGACCACGGGAGACAGGGGTCTGGGAGCCTGGTCAGAGTTCACGGTGGATATAGGATACTGGAACACCTTAGTAATGTTGCGGACGCCTGGGGGTGCACTTACTGGTTCTTGTTCACAAGCTGCATCATTGGGCTCGAACGGAAGTAGAGGCTCCAGTGAAAACTCTCCGGTAAGTCTTCGTCTCTTGGCAGGAGGTTCAGTGAGCTGATACTGGTCGTCGAACAGAGCATCCACTTCCAAGCCATTCTTTCGAGCCTCGTCTGCAACCAAGTCGAATTGCACAGGCCCTAACAGAGCATCGAGATCTTGATCTCCAAATGCACCGGTGGCATCAAATAGCCACGGATCACTTGACTGTATCTTGGGTGATAGTGTAAGCCCTTGATCTGTCTCTTGATCTCTGGTGTCTGAGAACGCGGTAGAAGCATAATTACCTTCTCCTTGGGGCGCCATCTTCATGAAGTCCAGTTGGCTTGGATCATGAGCCATCATATCATATGTCTCCTGAGGACACGGCCCTGGCGGACAAGGCTGGATACAGCTGGCCATCACAACTACTTCTAGCAGTATCGTCGGACTATCTGGAGCGGAAGACAGTCAGACTGGCCTACACTGCTCCGTTTCGATTGTTGAATCAGAGTAAACGATCGAAGGCTACCTGTGATAAGAGATAATACCAGGCAGCAGTAAATTGACCTCACAAGTGCAAGTCGTGCTGATTATCTCCTACAGTAGCGGGAGGTAACAGTAAAAGGTGTACCTTCCTTAGATCCGCTGTTGTAGATACAAAGACACGTCGCGGCTTGTTGGTAGAGATGTCAATATCTCTGTCACAAGGCAGAAAAGTATGTCGATGAAAGTCTTGGGAAAGTTGACGCTACGGCGAAACCCTTTTCCTAGCCGTGGCGCACACCGTAGTCCAGAAACGGGATGGTCAAGGCTGAGGAGTGCGATTACGCGAGGTGATCCATGTGAAGCTTTCCATTCCGACGTCAGAATTCCTTTTGATTTCGTGTAAAACACCAAAAGACAACAACAGTGTGTATTCTCTTGTAAAAAAAACAGTCGCGATTAGAGCAGATGCTGTGCTACTTCTGTTGCTACTGAATGTTGCTTGACTGGTGGCTGTCGTTTCCCTGTCCTGGTTGAGGAATAAAAAAGATGTCAGTTATTTTGTGCACTGGTATGAGCCTCCCACTCTCTTTTGTCTGGGGACTCACAACGCCACAACCCCAACCTCAAGGCCACTGCCGAAATGCCCTACCGAGAGAGGAGAAGAGCTGACGAGATGGTTATTCTTGTAACAGCTGGCTATGACCATACAATTCGGTATGTCTTCACCCCAAGCCTGAGAGAGGCTGTTGAATTGACAAGCTGCTAACACCTGTTAGATTCTGGGAGGCTTTGTCTGGAATCTGCTCACGTACCATTCAACACCCTGACTCCCAGGTCAATCGTCTCTGCATATCTCCCGACAAGCGTTACCTAGCTGCTGCTGGACACCATACCATCAAGCTCTATGATATCAAGTCAACGAATCCCAATCCTCTTCTTACCTTCGAGGGACATACCGGAAACATAACTGGTGTCGCATTCCATTGCGAGGGAAAATGGATGGTCACGAGCTCCGAGGATGGTACTGTGAAGATTTGGGAGACTCGAAGTGGAACCGTCCAGCGAAGCTATTCCCACGGTTGCCCAGTAAATGATGTAGTCATTCACCCCAACCAAGGCGAGATCATCAGTTGTGATCGCGGAGGAAGTGTTCGTATCTGGGATCTTGCAGAGAATAATTGCTCTCACCAACTTATCCCGGAGGAGGATATCTCGGTCTCCAGCGTGACAGTCGCGAGTGATGGATCTACTCTGTGTGCTGGCACCAACTCTGTAAGTGTCTTTATTTTATTGCGTTAAAGAGTGAGAAAGGTTGAAGGATTGGAAGGTTATTGAAGAATGGGAAGGCTGTTGCAGAAGGGGAAGGTTGTTGAAGAAGAGATAGAAGAGTATTGAAGAGTTGAAGTGTGTCGAAGAATGGAAGATTTTCGAAGAGCTGGAAGGTTTTGAAGAGGTGGGAGGTTGTTGGAGAAATGGACGGTTGTTGGAGAGTTGGAAGGTTGTTGAAGAGTCAGAAGTGCGTTGTAGATCTGTCAGGAGGTTGTTGGAGAGTTGAAAGAGGCAAGACTTGCAAAGAGTTGTTGGCGAGAGAAGTTTGGAAGTGGAAGAATTGATGGAAGGGAGAAACTCAAGCGAGAGAGGGGTTGAAGAAGCAAATAACCTCCAAGTAGAAGGAGTTGTAGTATGGAGGAGGGGGAAGTGAAGGAAGAAGAAAAAGGTACGAAGAATCTTACTAATAGACTATGCAGGGTAGTGTGTACGTCTGGCACCTCCTCCAGTACCGCGAGAAGACCCAACTCATGCCAATCACCCACTTCAAAGCCCACCAGCAGTACATCACCCGCGTCCTGCTCTCACCCGATGTCAAGCACCTCGCAACCTGCAGCGCCGACCATACCGCCAAGATCTGGGAAGTCAAAGATCTCGATGCCATGATTCCTGTTCCAGGCCAAGCTGCTCCTGAATCGAAGCCATTCAAGTTGGAGAGTACCTTGACTGGACATCAACGCTGGGTTTGGGATTGCGCTTTCAGTGCTGATTCTGCATATCTGGTTACGGCTTGCTCTGATCATTATGCGCGCTTGTGGGAGTTGCACAGTGAGCAGATCATTCGACAGTATAATGGTCATCACCGAGGTATGTTCAGAAGTCTTCATGTAGAGTTTGTAGACGTTAACAGAATCAGGACTCGTTTGCGTTGCTTTGAATGATTACTCGGAGGCTCGCTGAGGGGGGTTTTAAGGCATCACGGATGGGCGTTCCTGGCTGAGAATATGGAGTGATGGAGTTGGCTGGTATTTCTTGCTCTTGTAACGGCGTATGCATGTGGATCAAATGTGGCGTTGGGATCATACCCTGGAATACGTTGTGATGTTACGAAATTGAAGCCAAACGATTTTACAACACCTCTGCCCCTTATTTCCTCCTTTACCATGTCATCGAGTCACTAAAATAAGGTGAGATACTGACTACCGAAGATCTTCGAATTTTTCCCTCTGGGCACCTCTGGGCGAGGACTTCTTGACTGCGTCAGCTACCAACAATCCTAGCTAACACATTGGTCTATCTCTATGGAACTAGATATTTAACTGTGGACGGAGCAAACTCAAGCGCGGCAATGACTGTGATGCACAGCTGATTTCACGTCGTACGTGTCGCACTTGAAGTCCCCCCCAAAGTATTATGCTTCCTCCACTCCACACTTTACGTGATCTATATATACTTTTCGCCCACCTAGTTAACTGGCTTTTTTATTATCACGTCTGAAACGCGACAGCACGAGAACCAGGTCAACAACAATATGGCTATCGATGGCCAGAAATCAAGCGATAGTGACATTAGGATACTCAGGAGATGAACAAGACGTTTTGGACATGAATCATTGGCTTCAGTCCAGTGATTGGAAACCCCTCCCCGCAGCGACATTAATATTCAAATTTGGGGAGAGGACAGCAAGGACGGAAAGAGGATTTATAGTGCAAGTTCCTCAATCATTTAAATAAATTGATTGAATTTACAGTGAACTATGTTAGTGGTCATCCTTATGAGTCTTGTGATTGGTGACGCAGAATATATGAGCAGTCAGATAGTCGTTTTCTAAGTGAGGTACATCCAGTGCAAACATTGGATCGCTGAATTCATTTCAAAGGTTGGAGCAATGGAATCCCCAGCCAAGACCGCCACGAACAGAGTGCCAGTGATATGTTGCTTATAACAAGTTTCCCAATGAACAGAGCAAGCTTACTGAGGGTCTCAAAGAAAGAGAGTGCTAGTGAACCCAAATAGATCACAATCGGTATTGATATACCAGTTGTTTGAGCAAAGTTTTTGGTTGCGACGACAAACGGTATGATCTGCCTCTTTCACCAGAAGACCCATGAGCCCATGTATAAAATCTCCCATCATGAAGTGAAGGATAGAACTCCGTAGTAACCACGTTGCCAATTATGATGACTTGAGACGGAAGACGGGCAGGCCTCATCGCTTAAGACCTTGTATTGCATCTGCCACGCTCTTCCTTCACCGGACGAGATGTACTGCTTTGTGTCGGCTGAAGGAGCCATCGACCACACACTAACGTAGGAAATAGTTGATAGTTGACAGTTGACAACAGTAAGAGATTGACACTGAAATCACAAGAGAAAGACAGAGACAACAGTTTGGTTGTAGGATCTGATAGCGAAGAAAACCCCCGGCATCGAGAAGGGATATTGAAGCTATCAAAGATCGATGAAGAAAACAAGGAGTGTTTGCAAGGACGGTCTTGTGCACGATATGTTGTCGGATCCTGCCGAGGATAGGGAAGAGCTAGCTTAGCTGGAATATTTTACTTGGGTTCATTAACTGGAGATGTTTGGCTGAGGGTATGAGGAGAGAGAGAGAGGTGGTTTGTGGGATGCTGGCCCATAGATATCCTCGGAGATGTGAATTTGAGTCATTCTTCCTTCAAGGGAAATCGAGGATTGCTAATAAGAGAGGAAAGGCCACCGCGTGACTCAGACCGATGGTCACTTGTTTCCTGTTCATTGAATTCCGGGGCAAAGGAAAGTGAATACTGCCAAGAGAGCAGTTGAGTCCCTAACAAGCGGAAACAAATTTCTCTTTGAATCGGCGCGACTTTCGCTTCGTAGCATTCGTGTAAGGGTTGCTTGGCCTTGGATCTCCCGAAGAATCCAAAGTGCAAACTCACCGGCTCCAGAATAGTAAGATGCATTACTCACTGTCATTTGGACAAACCAAGTGATGCCTTTCAATGCTTTCCATTCGCTGCTAACCAGGTGGTATTCACGAACATATCCGTATGACCTTCATCACTTTCACACACAGAGCAATGGTTGGATATCAAAGTTGCAGGAATCCTCAATGAGCTTGCTTCATCTATGGAAAGCTACTCGACCAGCCAATTTGCACCGTAGGGAAGAAAACCGTGGCCATGCATTGGAAAGTACAAACAGGAAAGATGCCGAAAGAATTTAGTCGAAGAGACCGAAGCCCATATCCTCGTCTGACTCTTCCTTCTCTGTAAAATTGTTAGTACTGCGGTGATCCAATTCTTCAAGGAATATGTGGTCCTTACCCTCTTCCTTCTCCTCTTCCTTTGTCTCTGCGGCAGCTGCTTCACCTCCGGCAGCAGCACCTCCAGCAGTTGGGGCAGCAGCGGCTCCACCACCTGATCCGACGTTCAACAGAAGGTCCTTGACATCCTTTCCTTCGAGAGCCTATGCACCCACGATCAGCGCCCATTCCCATCTTCCTTCCTCATGTAGATTGTCCTCGTACCTTTGCGAAAAGACTAGTCCAGATGGGCTCAACTTCTTCGACGCTTGCTGCCTTGATGAGAGTTTGGAGTTTGTCGGCCTGTACCCAGTCAGAAATGTTCAAGGGTCGCCCTTCATGAGGTCTCGAGAAGGTAGGATTCGTACAGTGATATCGACACCGTCATCGGCAAGGATGAGGGCAGCGTAAGAAACGGCGAGTTCAGCGGTAGACATCTTGATTATCTGAGGTTTTAATTAGTATTTCTGAGCATTTGAAGCATCTTGAACGTGAATACTCCTCCGGGATTTTAGTTAGAAGCACCCTCTGCCTGAATATCTGACTGAAGAGTACTCCTCACTAAGTAAGCGAAGAAGTAGATCGTATGCGACTTACTGGCAAGAGGTTGTGATGTCGTTGTGGTGTTCTTTTCGTGAAGAATAAATTCGTCTCGTCGCGAATTTGGGGAAGTTGGATGAGATTCAGAAAATCAAAGTGTGCGCCATTAGTGGGGGATTTAATTGGGTGCTTGCCGAGCTCCAAAATGCAAGAGCCATCATCGGAAGCTCGGTACAGGCTAACGCCTCTTTCGGCAAAGCGCTTTCTGCCCCTCACCCATAAGGCTCAATCATGCGCTTTATCATTCTTCCCCGGAGTCAACAACAACTTTCTTCGACTCAACCCCAAAACATCTGCGCTCTGGTAAAGCTAACAATCCGATAAGCCCTGCAATTAAAGAACAAAATTTAAAGACCCAAAACCCTACACACAACAGGCATCATGGCCGACACTCCCTCCTACCCAGTACCCCTCGACGAACGTGAACAACCCATACTGGAGAATTTGGAGCGCCTACGAGATGAATTGACTCTCCTTAAACAGGATCGCTCAACCTACGTCAAATCCTCAGATGTTATGGTGCTTTACGACAAAGTGATTGAGCAAGTCCGGCTACTCAATGAGATACGAGCCGATAAGCCGACGGACGAGAATCGATGTCAGTATTGACCCCCTTCAGCATGTTCTTTCGCTGACTGAAGACTTTACAGTGGACCGCGTCTTGGAAGGATGTTTCCAACTACTCTCCCTATTTTTCATGACTATCGGCAAAAACAATGAAGCTCCGGCCGCATACGCCTTAACATCTACCATCAAACTGCTGCTGGAACATCTTCTGGAGGCGGATTTGTATTCCTCGAAAGATCTGGAGCATGTTACCCATACGCTAGAAAGACTGCGAGGTATTGTGAAGACTGCGGAAACGGATTCGTCATACTCGCCTAAGCTCATTACCTTACTCTCGAATCGATTGAGCGTTTGCCAAGGTCTTCTTGACCAGCTTCTTGGAAGATTGGGAAGACTTACGCATGACCTACCCGCGATACACGAGAAACTGATTTCAATACTGCGGTCTATTTCTCTTGCAAACACAAGGACAAAGGTGGGTTCCTACTTTCTGAAAATCGGGTTTGAAGGGTAGTGCTGACATTCGTATCGAATAGTTTTCAAGTTCCGAGGTTGAGAAGCTACAGGCTCAGCTGAAGGAAATCGATGCGCAAAGAGTAGACGGTAACTTCGTGACTGCAACTGGGGAGATACCTGCGGGGAACAAGGAAGTCTCAGATCTTTTGAACAGATGCCTGAAGTGGTCGGAGATTGTCCTTGCACGGTTAGGCCCCCCTCTACATTCTCCCCATTTCCGTCGGCAACTGACTTTTTGGCAGGAAAGGAGAGATGCCCGAAGCGTTTGCTGCAACGTATCAGACTCTGGTAGAAATTAGAAACAAACTGGAGAAGTTGTCCCTAACGCAGGCGTGGTCTTTGCGAGAGACCGATCTGTATGATTATCAAAGACAGTTGGAGAAAATCGACGAAAGCCGTGTTGATCACAACTTCGTCGATTCGGAAGGCAATTTTGCTGAGCTTTATGTTCAAAGGGTAGGCTCTTTGGCTCTACATAGGCCTTGCAAAGCTGATCATATTTAGACTCTGCTCTACCTCATTCGCCGAAGTTATGGATACATCTACTACTTGATGGTTTCCTCTGAACCTGTATCAGAAGCATTGCTTCCTGTTTACAACCAACTTCAAACACTAAGACGATGTCTTATTGAAGTCAAGAACTCTGGTGGAGTCAGTTCGCCCAGAGATCTCTATCCATACAGCATGAAGGTATGTAGTCCGCCTTGAGGCTCGTTTTTCGGTACTAACCCATCTTTAGCTCAACTCCATTGACAACATGAGGGTGGATGGAAAATTTATGGTTGGAGATGATATTCCAGAAGGACAAGGAAGCGTGAATGAGCTTCTTGCAGAGTGCTTCGAACTCAATTACGAGCTTCGGGTCGCAGCTGAGACGGATGGGGATGAGTAGGCTTTTCTCGACTTCGAAGTTTTAGCCACAGCGGGAGGCGTTGCGGATATTTCATAATTGGGACTTGCTACGATTGTATCAAGGCTGTAAGATACCAGTGGATTGGTAATAGGCTTAAGGTGGAATATGGGGTATATATATCAAAGGAGATCATCAGGGCAGGTGATCATTGGTGGTGAGCGTAGTTGGCTTGTAGTGGCTCTCTCTGGACAGATGAGAGCACTTTGGGCATATTTTATGGCGAAAATGATAATATGAGAACAAAGACTCTTTGTAAATTTCCGAATTGATTTTATTTTCAAATAAATGTTGCATTACGGAGTGTTGAAAGTTTGCATGGTCGGTTCAAGCAAGCCCGCTCTTTACGCGATCCAGACGCGGTCCCAAAGCGCGTCCTTTCTTACATCACCATCCTTCAACAACGATTTCATCCACAACGTCGCAACATCAACCCACAAAATGTTCGGCATGCTGCCAACGCCGGCGAATACCTACAATCAGCCACACTACTACACACCACCGGTATCCTCCCCCCTCTCCTCATCGCCCTTACGCCGTTCCCTCTCACCCCGCGACCCCAATGTGCCTACCTCTCCATGCGCGTTCTTTACCAAATCCAACATGGTGCCACCTACCCCCACACCGTCCAAAAGCAGTCGTACCTCTCCAAATACCTTTTCCGCATCCTCTTCTTCGTCTAGAGAAAGCGCTTACTCGAAGAGGATTATTAAGGCTAATCCGTTGATTCATGGACGGAGCGGAAGTACGGGCGCAGATGGACGGGAAACGAGGAGAAAGCTGTTTTTGAAGAGGGTTAAAGAGGATTCGGAGGAGAAGCGATGGAAGAAGAGGGGTGGTGATGATGAGATGATGAGGGCTATTTGGATTGCGGAGCAGAGACGATGGGAGGAGAGGCAGAGGAGGGAGGCTATGGGGCTGGATGCGCCTGTTGAGGAAGAGTTTTTGAGCCTAGGTTTGTGCTGTAGTTTCTAGTTATGAGATTGATAGCTAATGCTTGGGTAGACGAGATTATGGCCGATGAAGTCGCGTTGATGGAGGAGGCCGAGCTCCAGGCACTCGTTGGATCGATGGATGAACCTCAGACTACGCAGAATTTCCAGGCTCCACAGCAAAATCATATGCCGCCGGAGGACGAGATGGATTCATTGCTTTTCTCAACGGACGAGCAAGGTCCAGCGACGCGTGCACCACGAAATCAGCTGTCAACAGACACTCCTTACGGAAGCGATGATGACGAATACGATCGCATCTTTATGGATGTCATTCAAGAGGAGAATAGAATAGCAAGTCAGTCATCACGTCCTTCAGACAGAGATCAGGATATGATGGATATGATGGATATGAGCTAAAACACCATCTTTTGTTTTGAGCTTCTGTACCGATATGGATTGAAGGATGGATATGAGTTGCTGTTGGTCTAATAGTTCTTCAACCTTTGTCGATTTTAGCGTAGGCGTTGTGGTTGGATATCAGGTGAGGGAGGGATTCGAAGAGGCGTTCAAGTCATTATTTGCGCGCAAAGCTATCACAGACTTCATGTCATCAGTATTCAAGGATGAAACTTCTTCATTGCTGTGGACAACCCTCTTCAGGTGCCCCAAAAGCTTCCTGCGCTGCTGCCATATCCCCAACAAGATCTGGCGGTGGGGATCCAGCTGCTTGCATCTGTTCAGAATTAGCACAAATCCACAACCGTTCAACTGGAAAACGTACCTTCTGCATTCTCTCTACAATATACTCTCTGTCCGCAGCATTCTCATCCTTATACGTCTTCTCTTCAAACCTCCCCACAATCTCCTTAACATAAACCTGCTGCTCCACATACCTCTTCATATCATCCTCCTTTACCTTCCCCTTATTCTTCTCCATCCACTCCGGAAACTTATCATCCAATTCCTTCATCGGCTCATACAGAATCTCCTTATTCGTCAACTGCTCCATCATACCCAACAACATCTTTGAGAAATCCTCCTCCCCGCCTTCACCATCTAGACCGCTTGCTTGCATAGCTTTCATCATCTCCGCTAGGATATCGTCCGTGTTGTCTGATGCTGCTGCGGCGGTAGCTTGATCCCCGGAAGCTTGCATCCGCTCCATTGTCTTCTTGATCGTTTCCTGGAACGTCTTCTCCGAATCTGCCTCCTTGCTCTTGGCTCCCTTTGAAGTACCTGGTTTCGACGAAGATGGAACGGCGGGAGGTGGAGATCCCAGTCCTGCAGCTTCTCCCAATGCAGCTGCCCCGCCGAGCTCTTTCAGCATACTTTCGAATTGTGCTTGCATTTCTGGTGATGTCTCTAACTCTCCTAAGAGGTCTGCCATACCAGCTTGTAGCTGCTTTGCGAAATCATCGTCCGAGGTGCCTTCTGTCCCTGCGGGTTCTGCCTGTGGTCTGCCAGGTCCGGAGGGGTGGGTGGGAGCTGTGGTTTCTGGCTTTGAGGGGGAGAATTCATCCAGCATATCTGTGATTTGTTCATCAATTGGAGCTCTCTTTGATGTACAGAACAGAATACTCACCATCTAAATCATCTAGATCATCCTCATCTGGATCAGGAGCATCTTCCGCTGGTGCGGGGTCTGATTTCGAAGTGGATTCGGTGGTGGCCTTAGACTCTTCTTTCTCTATTGCCTTCCCGGTCGTCTGTGCGAGACCCTCAAGATCTCCAGGCTTTGTCTCCATGTTTGTGATGTCTAGTTGAAAGTTGCTGCCAGGTGAACTGGTTTGTGCCGGGATTCAACAGGCCTGGAATGTGGGGGAGGACGTTTGGATTCTGAATTTGATGCACGTGCTGGGTCTATGCGAAATCTAGATTTTGAAAGCTTTGATGCTGTGAAGTAAATTGTTCAAAGAATTGACACTTTGTAGAAAGAGTGAGTAAATAAATAATGGAATGTATATTTCCCAGGCAAGTCGCGCTTGACCGAGGCCCACAGAACCCTGCTGGTTTCCGCTCTTCGCCACCAAAGAGCCTCGTGAATTTCGTGAGTTCAGCGTGAAAGAATTTCAGCCTCATCATTTCCAACAACTTCTCGATAACCAATCCAAGGGTTCGCTTGTCGTAGGACGAAGGTATTTCGTGATCGTCATTCTCGCCTGATCCCTCTTAAGATTGTTCACCTAATCTCAGATCTTCAATACAGTTCATCAGTTCATCTCAGCCTCATCGTGTTAACTCGAGTCGCAACAACCTCACAATGGCGCTGTGTATGAACAGACTTCAGGAGGAGCGCAAGCAATGGCGACGTGATCATCCATTTGGATTCTACGCGAAACCCCAGCGAAATGCTCAGGGAGTCCTTGATTTGAAAGTTTGGGAGTGTGGCATTCCCGGCAAGGAGAAGACGCTGTGGGAGGGCGGTCTGTTCAAGCTGAGCGTTATTTTCCCTGATGGTGAGATTCCAGATGACATTCAAATTGAAGATGTAGAACTGACATTCAATCCAGAATATCCTACAAAGCCTCCAAAGTGTACGAGCCTTGCCTCCCTTGAAGACCGCCGAAGCTGACAATTTTAGGCAAATTCGTCCCACCTCTCTTCCACCCCAACGTCTACCCTTCCGGCACCGTCTGCTTGTCAATCCTGAATGAGGAAGAGGGTTGGAAGCCAGCAATCACCATCAAGCAAATTCTCCTCGGCGTTCAAGAGCTTCTCGATGAACCCAACCCCGACTCCCCAGCCCAGGCCGATGCGTACAACTTGTTCAAGAAGGATCGAGCGGCATATGAGAGCAAGGTCAAGAGAATCGTTCGAGATAACCCGGCTCCTTAAATTTCGTTCGGGTGAGATTCATGGAGCGGGTGGAATTCAGCATAGGCGTTTACGGTTGTTAGCAGGTATTTGCTTAGGGGACTTTATTTGATCGCACGAATGGCTATACAGAAGAGAGGGCTCTTATGGATAGGCTTTAGGGCTTCAGATTCGATAGATGAACTATGAAATTGGAGAATATCAGCCTTCGATTTGGATACCTGTGACACGCACGCGAGCAGCAGAAACATGCCCTCGCCACCTTATATCGCGCCGGATTTTTTTCATTTAGTCTGGACAAGAAAAGGAACAGAGAGATGATTTCGGAGCAAAGTGCCCTTTCTTCCTCCAAAGAGTACTTGAACATGGATGTTGGTATTACGAATGAGTATGATTTTACTTGCTGAAACCTTATCACCCATATCGCAGCCCACCACTTGCGGTATCGGCCGCACCCCACTACAATTTTGAAATGAACAAAAGAGTCATTTCAGGCACTGACACAAGGCCAACTTTCCACAACAAACAAGAGTCACAATTGTAACGAAGCCAATTGCTGGTATTTTGTGCTCTTGTTGGATTTTGAACACTTCTGCAACTCCAATTATCAAAAGAGCAGATTCGCTACCCTTTTCCACTCCAAGGTATAGCATTCTCACCGCAACGTCAACATGTGTGGGATCGTAGGATGCCACCATGTGCCGGACGCAAAGGCTTTTAAGCCTACGGCCTTGAGAATGGTAAAACAATGCAGGCATCGTGGCCCAGATTGGTCTGGAAGTTATGTGGCCGACAACACAGGTATGCGAGCATAGTCCTGCTTCTTGGAGGGGCAATTTCTAACCCCACACAGTGCTTGCCCACGAGCGTCTGTCGATTGTCGGTGTTGACTCCGGAGCTCAACCACTCACCAACAGTGACGAGAGCATTGCCCTTGCCGTCAATGGCGAAATCTACAACCACAGACTCATCCGTAAAGGACTCACGCACCCATACCACTTCAAAACACACTCCGATTGCGAGGTCATAATACCATTGGTGAGAGAACACATATACAGGTTTGGGAATAGGAATTGATGTTTTGATAGTACATGGAGTTTGATATCGATGCGCCAAAGCATCTCGACGGCATGTTCTCCTTTGTCCTCTATGACAAGGCACAGGACCGAACGATTGCGGCACGAGACCCCATTGGAATCACAAGTTTCTACCAGGGATGGTCGAGCAAGATGCCAGGAGCTGTATTCTTCGCTTCAGAACTGAAGTGCTTACATTCAGTCTGCGACAAGATCATTTCGTTCCCACCAGGCCATATCTATGACTCAAAAACCGACAAGACCACCAGATATTTCCAGCCTACATGGTGGGATCCTACCAACGTGCCCACAACCCCAATTGACTACAAGCTCCTCCGAGAAACATTTGAGAGGTCTGTCCGAAAGCGTCTCATGGCTGAAGTCCCATATGGTGTGTTGTTGTCCGGAGGACTCGACTCCAGTTTAGTCGCTTCAATTGCTCAGCGAGAAACACTGCGTCTTAAGGCTGCTATCTTGTCTCAGATGGAGAACCCAGAGACCAACGGAGAGCAGAAGCAGAACGAGGATGCTGGAGAAGGTCTTGTTGGTATTGATGACGAGAACAAACTGACTACTACTACATTCTTACCCCAACTCAACTCCTTCTCGATCGGCCTGCCCAACGCTCCTGATACCAAGGCGGCATTGGAAGTTGCTAAGTTCCTTGGAACCAAGCACCACGATATGACTTTCACCATCGAAGATGGCTTGAACGCTCTGTCTGATGTTATCTACCACTTGGAGAGTTACGATGTGACCACCATTCGCGCGTCAACCCCAATGTTCTTGCTCTCGAGAAAGATCAAGGCCATGGGAGTCAAGATGGTACTCAGTGGAGAAGGCAGTGACGAAATTTTTGGTGGATACCTCTATTTCCACGCTGCACCAGACAAGAAGGCTTTCCACGAGGAGACCGTCCGAAGAGTCAAGAACTTGCACTTGTCTGATTGTCTGCGAGCCAACAAGTCGACCTCTGCATGGGGTCTTGAGGCCCGTGTTCCTTTCCTTGACAAGCAGTTCTTGGAGACAGCAATGAGCATTGATCCACAAGAAAAGATGATCACTAAGGATCGTATTGAGAAATACGTCCTCCGAAAGGCTTTCGATACTTCGGATGAGCCAGGCGCTAAGCCATACCTCCCAGATCACATCCTCTACCGACAAAAGGAGCAGTTCAGTGATGGTGTTGGTTACGGATGGATTGATGCTTTGAAGGATAACGCCGAACTTCATGTGACGGATGAGATGATGAAGAACCCAAAGCCAGAATGGGGCAACGATGTTCCAGATTCGAAAGAAGCGTAGGTACCCAGACACTGACTGGTTTCATTAATTGCTAATCATTAGATCAGATACTGGTATCGAATGATGTTCGATGAGCACTTCCCTCCTTACTGCGCAGAGACTGTCATGCGATGGACCCCAACTTGGTCAAAACAGACCGATCCCAGTGGAAGGTAAGCTCCATTCCCCTTTCAACTCTCCCAAGTTACAGAAATTGACCTTTCATCAGAGCCATCTCAATTCACAACCAAAAGTACGAGGAGAAGAAGTAGATTGATGTTTGTTGCTTGTGACCTGATGTTCAACTTTTCTTGGTCAAAACTACTTATCAAGACAATGGATAGTGCTGGGAGTTTCGTATTGATGGATCCTGTCTTGGGCTGCTTCTCTCGAAACACGGCGCTGCATAGAGGATGCCATCACTGTACTTTACATAGACCAGCGATTCGAAATAAATACCATACTTCAACTTCTCTGTCGACGGTGTGCAATTCATGTTACTTCCGTACGATTCTGAGATATCTTAACCATAAACTTGTTGATAGGTCGCAACCTTTCTTATGCTCGATCGACATTGGTGAAATCAGGCGGCCAATTAGCGTCCTTTCAACGAGCCTCGTGGTTTCACACCCGGATGAAATCGGGCCGCTGGTGGAAGGTATTTCTCCAAAGGTCGTTTGGTCAAAACACGTCTTCACAAGAACAACAAACTCCATCTCTCTTTCTCAATAATCCCTTCAATCAATCCATCCTATCACAATGTCAGTTCCAGCTTTCGCCGAGTACGTATTCTCTCCACAAACATCTTCTCTAGTGCCTGGACGGACTCTTGGATTTTTCAGGAGCTCAACAACTACCTCAATCAAACCTTCACTTTCTTGACCATTGCTAACTCTTGAACTCCCTACAGTATCGCTAAGGCGTCCAACGATCTCTTGAACAAGGATTTCTACCACTTGAGTGCCGCAGCTCTTGAGGTCAAGAGCAACACTCCCAACAATGTCGCCTTCAAGGTCACTGGAAAGAGCACGCACGAGGGAGCTACGAGCGGTCTGGTGAGGTCAATTGAGGACGACGAAGCTATATAAACACTGATTCGAAAATGGTGAATAGCTAGAGGCCAAATTCACAGACAAACCATCCGGTAGATATTTCAAGAAATTATACTTCTGCCTCCGTTCTAGCTTTTCTCGATCAGACCTCTTCGATTATTTGGTCTTCTTTCAACCAGGACTAGCTGGGCTAACCATGTTCTATCGCCGTGCAGGCACTACCATCACTCAGAGCTGGAACACTGTCAACGCTCTTGACACCAAGATTGAGCTGAATGACACCGTTGCAAAGGGTCTGAAGGCCGAGATCTTGGGCTCCTTCCTCCCTGCCACCCAAGCAAAGGGCGCAAAGCTCAACCTCCACTTCAAGCAAGCCAACTTCCACGGCCGTGCTTTCTTCGACCTCCTCAAGGGTCCCACCGCCAACGTCGATGCCGTCATCGGACAGGACGGTTTCTTGGCAGGTGCTTCAGCTGGCTATGATGTCCAGAAGGCTGCCATCACTAACTACTCCGCCGCCATCGGATACTCCGCTCCTCAATACACCGCTTCCATTACCGCTACCAATAACTTGAGCGTCTTCTCCGCCGCATACTACCACAAGGTCAACTCGCAAGTTGAGGCTGGTGCTAAGGCCACCTGGGACTCCAAGAGCGGAAGCCAGGTTGGTCTTGAGGTTGCATCCAAATACAGACTGGATCCTGTCTCATTCGCTAAGGTAAGACCTTCAAGGTTTCTGGAAAGGGGGTCATGTGCTAATCAATCGAAATTTAGGTCAAGATCAATGACCGCGGCGTTGCTGCCGTTGCCTACAACGTTCTCCTCCGCCCCGGTGTCACCCTCGGCCTCGGGGGCTCCTTCGATACCCAGAAGCTCGATCAAGCTACCCACAAGGTTGGCGCCAGCTTCACCTTCGACTCATAGATTACAGGCGTAAGCTTAGAGGAAGGAGACGAGTACGATAGAACGAGATGAGATGACTTTCAGCGGCATGACGTTTTACTTGCATTGCATTGTGCGAGGGGACGGCTTGGGCTTGTAGTATAAAAGAACAGGGGTTCATTCCACATCAAGCAGCTTCACATAATATGATTCCAATGCGGCTGATGTACACTCATATTCCCTCTCCATGCCTGTATCTCTTTCCCCCTCCAGCTTCTATGATTTCTCAACCTTCGGCTTCTTAGTCAACCGCTCAAATATCAAGCTCGGCACAAATACACCGAGAGAGATAACACTCCCCACAAACAAGAAATCCGCCAACGTGCCCCTTGTCTCCGCAGCAGGAACATAATCCTCTTTTCTCCGTCTCTGTCTCCTCTTATCATGATTCTCATGGGTCCTGAAATGCCCTTCTCGATCAAAATGCGGCACATCGTTCGTGCGATCATGTCCCCAAGGCTGTTGTCCAGGCCCCATTCCCCCTCCCATCCCCGCTGCTCCAGCATTCGCTTCCCCAGTAGAATTCTGCGCCGCTTGCCTCTTGGCAGACTGTTCGCCCCATCCTCCGGATCTGTAGAAACTCGGCGGTGGACCGCGGAATTGTGTACGTCGTCTGCTTAGGCCGCTGGCTGGTCGTCCACCTGCTGGACCGGACGAATGGTACGAGCCTCTTGGATGATGATGGGGGTGGGACGCGGATTGGTGGGTTCTCATGACATCGCGGTCATATTGCTGACGCTTCGCCGGCGTGCCGAGGATGGCGTAGGCTTCTGAGATTTGGACGAAGCGGTTGGAGGCATGGGGGTCGTTGGGGTTGCGGTCTGGGTGGTGGGTTTTGGAGAGGGCGTAGAAGGATCTGCATTGCTTGTTAGATTGTCTTGTGCAAATAGTGCACAAAAGGGGAATAACGAAAAGAAGGAACCAGGAATAGAGGAGGGGGGGACGTACTTCTTCACCTGGCTGTGAGTTGCATTGGGAGGTATCTGCAGCGTCTCATAATGATTTGGGTTATCTACCCTGCGAACAATGCTCGTGTGGAAGAGCCGTTGAGGGCGGAGGGCAAATGAAAGAGAACTTGGACGGGGTGGCATTCCTCATTGTCGAGAATGCTCTTGCCCTGGTCATAAAAAAGAAAGAGTGAAAGATTGAAATGATGGATCTACCAAGGATGACTTTATCAACTTCGTCATTCAAGTCTCGTCTGAGTGGGTGTGTATTTAGAACACTAAGAGTAAGCCTAACATTGATGCCTCACCCTCAAGTACAAAGGAAACGAAAATTGAGGCATAAATACTTTAAGCACCCCTAAAAGTACTAGCTCACAATTTCACTGAAAATCCCACAGAGCGGAAACTGTGCCGCTTGGGGCCCCGCGTGCTCACGTTTTTGCTTCGAAATCAATTTTGATAGTTATTCCTAGAACTTGGGGGGCAACAAACACCCCGGAACATTTTAATCGATACTGAAGACTCCCCAGAGAGTGTCTCTGTGCAAGACAAAATGGCTGCCCAGGCCACTGACGCTCTTGCGAACTTGAAAGGTATTTACCCCACATCTGGCATTAAAAATTGGACTTCATCTAACAAGAATTTTAGTCAAGGACCCAGATGCAGTGATGGCCTCTGCAGCAGCAGCAAAAGCAAATGGAAACGGTCAAGCAGCGGAAGCAGAAGACTCGGACGACGAAGAGGACGAAAAGGCACCGGGTGAAGGCGGGGCAGAGGGAGCAGCCAAGAAGAAAAGAAAGCGGAAGAGGAAGCCCAAGAAGGCTGGAGGTGCAGGTGCCGTTCCTACGAAGCAAAGCTCACCACCCAGAGTCCTGTTATCGAACCTCTTCCCCAGTGGAGAGTACCCTATCGGCGAGGAAGTGGAATACAAGAATGAGAACACGTACCGAACGACGAGCGAGGAGAAACGGCATCTGGACCGGATGAACAATGATTTCCTCCAAGAATATCGACAGGGAGCAGAGATCCATAGACAGGTTCGACAATATGCTCAGAAGAATATCAAGCCTGGGCAGAGCCTGACGGAAATTGCGGAAGGCATTGAGGATGCTGTGCGAGCTTTGACCGGACACCCTGGTCTGGAGGAAGGAGACAATATTAAAGGAGGTATTGCTTTCCCAACCGGTGTCAACTTGGATCATATTGCGGCACATTACAGCCCGAACGCTGGAAACAAGACGCTTTTGGCGAAGGAGAATGTCATGAAGGTCGATTTCGGCGTGCATATCAACGGAAGAATTGTGGACAGTGCTTTTACCATGTCATTTGACCCGATGTACGACAACCTACTCACGGCAGTGCGAGAAGCTACCAACACGGGTATCAGAGAGGCAGGTATCGATGCCAGACTTGGTGAAATTGGAACTGCTATTCAAGAGACGATGGAAAGCTACGAAGTGGAGATCAACGGCGAGACCTACCCGGTCAAGTGTATTCGGAACTTGAATGGACATGATATCCGTCAATGGCAGATTCATGGCGGCAAGAGTGTTCCGATTGTCAAGAGCAATGATCAGACTAAAATGGAGGAGGGCGAGGTCTTTGCCATTGAGACTTTTGGAAGTACGGGAAATGGATATGTTCGAGATGATGTAAGTTCTCCAAGAAAGCTTTTCTAAACATAACTGACTTGGATAGTTGGAAACCTCTCACTACGCGAAACGAGTCGATGCTCCAAACGTGCCTCTGCGGATTGCATCTGCCAGCAAGCTGCTCAATGTCATCAACAAGAACTTTGGCACTTTGCCGTTCTGCAGAAGATACTTGGATCGTCTCGGCCAAGAGAAGTACTTGCTTGGAGTAAGTAATGTTCTCCTGCATTTAAAAGATATATTGCTTATACGTGCAGTTGAATAACTTGGTGTCGAGCGGCATTGTGGAGGCATACCCACCTTTGGTTGACAAGAAGGGCTCATACACAGCACAATTCGAGCACGTAAGTTTTCAGACCAACTCCCCTCTTCAAGCCTTTACTAATTTCCGTCAGACCATCGTGCTTCGACCCAACGTGAAGGAGGTTATCAGTCGTGGTGATGATTACTGAAATTATGACGAAACAGCATCAAAATCCTGCATTGGAATTCGGAGTTTGTATAGTCCTATAAGGGCTTTCCAGAGTTACGAGACATCTCAACTCTGTTGGATAGAGCTCTTTCTGAATAAAAGCACCTCTCATGATTTTCCACACGGAGTGTAGATATAAATTTGTCTCGTGTATCAATCATGATCTGCAAAGAGCTCCATTCAGCTCAATCATTGGGCCAATGGGGCGGCGGCGGCGGGACCCTTGAATCAAACGCTAAGAATATCTGCCCACTTCGTTCCGTTCAAAGCTTGCGGTGAAACTCGAACCAGCTTGCAGATTGTAAATTAATTGAATAGCAGGCACAACTATCATTCAGCATGCCTGCTTCTTCCACAGTCACTACTTCCGGTTCCGCGAAGAGCAATGGCACTCCACGGTTGAGAGTCGAGCCAGAGGACACAACGCCAGCCCCCGCAATCGACGTCAAAGAGCATGACTTCTTCTGGACGTACACGGAAGAACCTCACAGGAGCAGAAGACAAGCTATCATCAAAGCACATCCTCAAGTAATTTACCCCTCCTCGTTCTACAAGGCACTTACTGATTCCCTCCTCGGTACTCAAGCTCTGCGGGCCAGAGCCGTTGACCAAATATGTCGTCTTCTTCGTCGTCTCCCTCCAAATCCTCTGCGCATACCTCCTCCGCAACACGCCCTTCCTCTCATGGGAGTTCTTCCTCACCGCATACATAATCGGCGCAACCGCCAACCAAAATCTCTTCCTCGCCATCCACGAGATATCACACAACCTGGCCTTCAAGTCTGCCAATGCCAATCGAGCTATTGCGGTATTTGCCAATCTGCCAATTGGGGTTCCGTATAGTGCTTCATTTAGAGTACGTTTCTACATTCACATACCTGGAACTGGAGATGGGGTAATATGCTAATTGAGACAACAGCCATACCACCTAACGCACCACAAATCTCTCGGCGTAGACGGCCTAGACACCGACCTCCCCACCGCCTTCGAAGCCATATTCCTCGACTCCATCCTGGGAAAAGCCTTCTTCTGCACCTTCCAACTCCTGTTCTACGCCATCCGCCCCATCTTCGTCTACAAAGTCCCCTTCACCAGCATCCACTTCGTCAACATCGCCGCCCAGCTCGCCTTCGACTACGTCCTCGTCAAATTCGCCACTCTCAACTCCCTCTACTACCTCATCCTCTCCTCCTTCCTAGCAGGATCCCTCCACCCTTGCGCCGGGCATTTCATCGCCGAGCACTACGTTTTCGAGAAACAACCTACAGCAGCCAAAGATCCGAAGACAGGCGTGGAGATCCCGGAGACTTTCTCGTATTATGGGGCTCTGAATCTATTGACGTATAATGTGGGACTGCATAATGAACATCATGATTTCCCTGCTGTGCCGTGGACGAGATTGCCTGCTCTGCATGAGATTGCGAAGGAGTTCTACGCGGATTTGCCGCAGCATAAGAGTTGGATTGGGGCGATTTGGCAATTTGTTTGGGATAAGGAGGTTGGTATGACTTGTAGGGTTAAGAGGAAAGAAGGGGGTCGGAAGGTGGGTGGCTGGACTCTGCAGGAGGTTCAGGCTTAGTTTGTGGGACGAGTTGAATGATTGTGTATGTCTGATGGAAGCAACGCATTGTCGGCGTTAATGGGGAATGTGACTGTTATGAGAATGCATAGACGGCTTTGCAAATAGATTCTACTCAGCCTAATTGAAGGAGTTCGTACTGCGATCAGTCTTGCTATTTCAACGATTGTGCCTTGGGGGGTCAATTAGAGGGGAGAGCGGGAAGGCTCTGAATCGAAACCCCAAAGCACTTAAAGTCACTCGTATCAAAATACAGACTCATGGATAGGAAGAGAGTATATGACTTCTTTCTCATCGCTCAGTGCATACAAATCCATCGTGAAAGTTCAAGAGACCCGTATTCATGGACCCCTCCCAAGACCATCCGCCCAGAAACAAGTAGCAAAGAAAGATCCGTCCGTTGAGGCGCAATAGAGTACAGAGTACAAGGGTGAGTGCGGAAATAGAGAAGTCTTCGTCTTCGTGAGCAGGTACGTGTGTCTTGTGGCTGCGAAATGCACAGAATCATCAAAATGCTACGCCGCCATTCCCCTTCCATTCGATCATCCTCCACCAGCCAATTATCTTCCTTCGTACATCCTCCATTTCCGTACCAGAGTGATAAGGGATCCGGGGATCAGAAGAAGAAATAAGCAATCAAGAAGCAGAGCAAGCAAAGCGCAGCTACGATCTGGAGGGGTACACCTTGTTGCAGTTGGATGTTCTTGGCAGCGTCTTTAACCATCTGGTTTGATGCCTCTCCGGGAGCCACCTTCCGCATTCTCAATCCCTCTTCTTGTGTGAGCGATGAGATCTTCTCTTTTGCCTTCTCAAGCTCGACCTTCAACTCTTCGTAAGTAGGAATGGCTGCTGCTGTAGATGTAACGGTCTCGCGAGCGGGGGTAGCAACTGATTTGGGCTCATCTTCGACTTTGGATTGTGCAATCGAGGTTCGTGCTTGTTGGGGTGTGAAGGTTTCTTCGGGGGATGGGGAGCGGTGGGAGGTGTAGGCTGGAGGGGCTGTTTCGGGTGTTGATGTGTGCTGTTTGGTGTTAGATGCTTTCCAGGATATCAGGCCATGGCTTACAGTTCCGTTTGCACCATTGACTCCGTTTCTTAAAGGAGTCGCTGCCGCTGCCGCACCCTCTGCTGGTAGGTATACAACACGAATCTTCTTCTCTTGGACGGAGGATCTCTCAGCGTCATCAACATGTTGCCACTGTATGCTGTTAGCAACTTCCACAGCCTCCGTAAATGTGTGTCTTACAATCGCGCCGATGTTGGTAAACTCCTTATCCGCCGTAACAGCAACCGATTGGACCAAGAACTTGTCTCTGCATTTTGCATCAGGAGGAGGCTGCTCTTTCATAGCCTGCAAGAGAACTGGACAGCATGTCAGTACTGAAACAGACCTTGTCTGGAATCTCTTCGCACATACCAGTAACCTCGACCTCCTTTCCTGGCTCGATTCTGCCTGAGTTGGGACGGACGCAATATCTAGATCTTTGTTAACGAATATACCTCGGTACGACGGTGTTTGAAGGCGTACTGCTTTGGCGCAGTGGTCTTGACTTTGAAAGCCACAGGAGTATGGTTGGGATTGCGGATCCGGAGGATTTGGGAGACTTCAGAAGTGAAGGGTCCTGCAGGCTGTTAGCATTTCGTGAAGTTGGGGCCAAGTTGGCCTCTGTCGCTTGGACTCGATCATAGCATCGTGATCGCACAAGCAGTAGCAGATGTAGGGTGAGGCCGGCAATGGATAGGAAAGCTCTTACTGCTGAAGCCAAGCTCCGCGGGCTCGATCTCGACAGACATGATGGCGGATGTGGGAATGGAAGAGGAAGCAGGCGCTGTGCTTTGTAATGATGTAGTTGGCTCTTAGAGTAGCCAGATCCAAATCGTAATGAACGATTAAGCGTATGCGAGGAAATGTTAACGAGAGGGCGTTGGCGGAAAAGTGAATTGGTGTTGTATTTTGAATTGATCAACTGAACAAGTTCAAAGACAATATTCACCAACGTGACGATGTCACTTTACTTCCTATCGGCTTATGTAAGGTGCACCTCTGCGCAGCCTTAGCTTCTATTGGTAGCCTGATGCTTCTGGGTAGGTGGGTAGGTACAGGTCTGCATTTCGATTTTGACTAGACCAGCAGTGAATAATATTTTCGATTATTTAATTCTTCTGCCTCTTCCCAAGGATTTACAAAACTGTACATCTTCTTCCACATCACCACGAAATACAACAACCTTTCCCACCCAACACTTTCCTAAATAGCCCTTACAAATACCCCGCCACAATGGCACCTTCAGATTTGGAACAGCTCTTGGAGATGGGCTTCGAGAAAGAGAGAGCAGAAATCGCAGTCAAGAAGACTGGGGGCCGTATGCTATATTCCTTCCCATCTCATATCATCTTCTTATGCTAATATATCTACAGTCCAGGGTGCTCTCGAATGGCTCGAGGCCAACCAAGACAAGTCGATGGAGGAGATCACCAACCCGGAGACCGATGCCAGCATCGAGCCAGCTGCTCTGAAGGAAGGCGAGGTCGCAAAGTCCATGAAATGTAACGACTGTGGGAAGAAGTTTAGGAGCATGGCGCAAGCAGAGTTTCACGCTGAGAAGACGTACGTTCTATATGTCATACCTGGTTGCTAAATATGCTGATGGGAAATTACAGTGGACATGATCAGTTCGAGGAATCGACCGAGGAGATCGCCCCTCTCACCGAGGAAGAGAAGACGCAGAGACTCAATGAGTTGCGGGCGGCATTAGCAGAAAAGAAGGCGAAGCAGGCTGTGTTGGACAAGGAGGAACAGAAGAAGAATGAAGTTCGTAGATCCTTCCACCATCACTTTCTTCCAAACTTTGCATATCCCCACCGACCCCTTCTGCTTCCACATTCCTTATAGGACATCACAGCTAACCCCGCCTGCAGAAAATCAGAATGAAGGCCACTAAAGAAGTCCAAGACGCAAAGGAAGAACTGCAAAAGCAGGAACAGATCAAGGCAGCGGCCAAGAAGCGCCAGGAGAAGCTGGACGACATTGCAGCTAAGAAAAAGATCCAAGAAAAGATTCTAGCGGACAAGGAAGCTCGCCGACTCAAGGCCGAGCAACAAAAGGCCGAGAGAGAAGGTCGAGCTCCTCCTGCCGATCCTTCTCTCGCAAAAGCCGCTGCTGCGCCCGTCACTGTTGCCCCACGAGCTGCTGCTACGGAGGCTAGACTCAGACTACAGACTGGAGGTGGAGTGGTCATGAAGACTTTCCCGGTCGATACCACTCTGTTTGAGGTCGCTGAGGCTGTGAAGGGAGATCATGGCGGGCCTATTGAGAGCTTCACCATGACATTCCCGAAGAAGACCTTTTCCGGAGACGTTGATATGTCCAAGACCCTCAAGGAAGCAGGGTTGGCACCTAGTGCGGTTCTGATTGTGAAATAAGCAGGTGCGGGGAGAGTATTCGGTGTCCCGGCAGGAGCGGGGAGCAGGGGAGTTACTGGTTATACTTGCGGGATCTCATACTGCATAATTGCATACATGGAGTTGGCGGTTCTTTCCATTGGGGTCTTGCATGAAGTCGTAGGCAGGGTGGGTCATTATGTGGTGGGGGAAAAAGAAGAAAAAAAAGGGGGGGGGGGTATTGGTGGGAACGGGCCACTGAAGGAGATCCCTCGGATTTGCATAGAGAGCATCAAAAAGGCATGACCCCAAAAATCGAGTTTTGTGATTGTGAGCGAATGTGCTATCCTATATCCGGCAAACTCCAGCAGCAAAGCCTTTCGTGTCTCCATCTCGGAGCATGTCTAAAGCAACACATTGAAGGATAGTTTACAGTACCCTCAACTCCATGCCTTGTGCCTTTTCAGCAAAACAATCTGGTAACAGTGAACGTCCACCCCACCAAACGCCATATAAGTCGCTCCAATTTCTTCAACTGTTAAGCCGCTGCCTCTTGGCATCTCCTCCCGTGTCAACAGTCTCAATGGCTCCATTCGCAGGTAAATCCACCAGCGGAACTCTCGCAGGACCTCCACCACCATCAATAGGTCTCTTCATAGAAGGCGGCTTGTACTGCCCTCTATTCGCCATCGGACTCGGACTTCCCGGCACTCCAATCCTCCTCGTAGCATCAAGCTGCGGATTCACAATATTGGGTCTTGCACCACCAGCACCACCAGCTGAAGCCTGAGATGATCCAGGTAGTTGCTTTAAGGCTTTGGTGACTGGTCTTGAACCTGTGTAGTCTATTCCGGGTGTTTTTCTGATCGATGGGGATTCGAGCTTCGGGTTAAAGGCTGGGAGGTTTTGGGCAGCTGCTTGTGGCAGTGGATCGGCGTTGGCTCCTTCGGGGACCATGGCTGCTGCTCGGGCGGAGAAGAAACCGGCGCCTGGTGGGGGCATGCCTGGATCTTCGTCCTCTTGAGATTTGTTCGTACGGGCTGGTGAGGCGGGATTTAAGGGCGGACCTGTGCCCATACGGCTTGGTTGATGCAGGACTCGTCCTGCGACGACTGGTTGAGCTAGATTTGGCCGTGCCGGTAGCCCTGAGTCTTGTGGTGGTTGTGGAGGACGCATCTGCATTCCTGCTCCAGCTCCACTTGTAGATCTGGTGAATCCACTGTTTGGAGTTTGCTGTTGCAGTGGGAGATTGCTGTTACTGTTTCCAGCATTTTGCACGCCATTAGGAGGCAGCATTGGTTGCTGACGATTAACAGCAGGTCTGGCTTGGTTTGGGGTTGTCCCGTTCGTGACAGGACCATTACCATTTCGAACGCCGTTGAAATGGTGGGATTTGGCAGCTGGTGCTGGAAGAACTACTTCGTCGGGATGGGAATCTGGATCTCCAACACCGAAGTCCGCATCATCAAAGTCTCCATCTGGCTACAGTCAGCAACGTTAAAGCTTCAAGACCTCGGGTCATTACCTTCAAACTCATTATCCAGCGTATCTTCGGAGACTACATCCGGTGATTAGCAGAGGGCATCTCAACGGGGCTCATAAAGAGCTTACGCATGCCGGTACCCGCGCCTCCAATTTGTGGCTTATCATCCGGTGGCTTCAGGGCCTCTGGTTCCTTTTTGACCGGTGTATGATCCACATGTCTATGCAGCCTATCTGGATCCCATTTTCCAGGCTGTACCTTCATCTTGGTAACCTTACCCAAGTAATCCTTATCGTAAATGCAATTGCCCAGAGCATTTCCAAAGTTCCTCAAAGCTCTCTTCAGTGCATCCGTCGTACCCTCTTTCTTGCACTTCTCAAACGCAGCAGCTTTCCCCTTACAATTCTCAATATGGCCGTAGCCAATATCTTCATGGAACGTCCCGTCTCGTAAGGTGACCCTGACAATGACTGAGATCCCCATGCTGATCTTCAAAGTGTTGGCATTCTCATCCACAAAATCCACCTGCCATTCCTTGACCGTACTTGACCATCCATTGAATCCAAATATCTCGTTGGCAAGTTGGATGCATTTCTCCGCTGCAACATAATGAACCTTTCCGCCACCAGGACCTGCTCTCGATGATAGGTATTCGGGGCCTAATTGTTTCTCCAGACGGCTCTGCAATGTGGCTATTTCTTGTGCAGTATATTCGGACATTCGAGGTTGTTTCTCTTCGAAAGGATTCGGGATAGCGGAATTGAGGTGTTGGTCGCCGGGGCTGACTAGAATTAGCATTGGATCGGGTAAACAATCGACATTGGACCTACGCAGGCATGATGTGTGGGATGAGCTCAGCAATGAGGATATAATCGAGCTCTACATTGGCTTTTGGGTCTGCGAGGTTGAACGCTGCGAGCTGGATGGCGATTGATCCCAGTTTTATTGAAGGTTTGTTAAAAGGCTTGATAAAGGTTGGTCGGTCGCGTGAGAGGAGTCGCGTCAGATCGCGAAATCGCAGCGAGTCACGTGGGGCGTCTAGACACCTCACTTCCTTACGAAAGATGTCTCTCAGCGGATGACATGCACTCTATTTCACCGGAATACAGTATTGTTTTTAGTGCTCCTAGTCGAATCAAATGATCGATGATGAATACAAAGCGTCTTCGGGAAGTACTACCGGCATGGGGTACCATGGAACAACGGAAGAATTTGTTGAGTCACTTCAATCCAAGTTGATAGGGGAATAGCCACATCCAATCCTAGAAATCCTTTAAATGATGGAGGACTTATATCCCAGTTCTTTCCCCGACCGAGTTTCTAGTGAAGCCATCGCTCCTTCCTTTTTGAGTATTGAAGTCCTAGGGTCTAGGAGGAATTTGACGCTTGGTGCTGCCTAGTTCGCTGGCGAAGGCCCTTCATTTAGTAGTAACTTCTTCTCTCACTCTTCTGATTCCCTCTGTATTCCATCCAACCACTTATACCTCATCTTCATACTATCAGAACTTCGCGCTCTCAGTCATTCGAACATCCGTACAACCTGGATCCGGATCCATGATGCGGTCAGTAAGTTCCTGGGCAATACCCTAGCCCTGCATCACTCCAATTCAGCCATCCTCAAGAACTTGAGCATCATTTTGTGCTTCACCCTTGAGGTAGAGAAGTCAAAGAACTCGTCCTCAAAATCGCTGAGACCATATTCCTCCATAGCGAGTTCTTAATACCCTAAACTTTGGCAGCTTTTCCGACGCTTAAGCCAATGTATTCAAGTGTTTCGGGACTCTCAAAGAATGCCGGAATACTGTGTTTGTGTGGAGAGAAATCGGAGTCGTAGGACTGGGGTTTGTGGTGAAAAATTGTCGCTGATATGTCGCGCTTGTTCTAAATTATTGGGTCAATAGCCTGTCGTGTCTCGAGCTCTTGGGCATCCCTAGAACTAAAGATTGGAGTCCATGCCACCATCAATGTGTCATACATTTTGAAATCTTGAAGTCTTGGTTTTCGTCACAGTTAAAGAGTACGTGAGAAGGATCAGATAAAAAGGTATGAGATCTTTGAATTCCGTCTTAATCCTTCATCACAACATAAGAAAATACGTGGGGAATATCGGACTGAAAGTCGTAATAGAGTTTGAATTCGGTCTGACTGGGTTTGTCTGAAATGATAGGAATAGACGAGAATGGCATGCCGCCACCCCATCACTCCCAATCCCAAAGTCTACTTTGCGTGACGTCTTCTAATCATTTGGTCATTAAACCGTTCCAGACTTTTGGTAAATTACCAAGTCGAGGCTTCCCATTGTTATCCGTCACTCAGTTCGGACCCATCCTAGATTCAAAGTTGAAATATTCCCCAAATAGCTCAAACAACTTTGTCCTGGAATTCTGATCATGATCTTCGAGTTATTTTGGATGATTGGGTACAGGTGTAAGAAGTGTTACCAGTGTCAGCCAGTTAAGATACAAATGCCTGTGAATGAATGCTGACACTAAGAGTGATCAAGGTATGGTTGAAATGCTAGTGGGATATTCTGCTTTCACTAGTCGGCGTTTGTGAGTGGTGGTCGTAATTCTGCGGAAAGAGCCATGTGATATTACCAGAGAGCTGCAGGTCTCGACCACTTCCCCGCTTTCGAATCCTGCATGCGGCTCAAAACACATCCCATCTTCACAATCCCAAAGCATAAACTTGACATACTTTATCATTAGTCCCGATCAGTATCTAGACTACTCGGTATGCAGTAAAAGAGTGTACGCCAGACAACACGCTTCCCTCCGTTGAACCCCCATGCAGGATCAATTCATCCCTATCCCCAAACTCCCAAAGCATGCTCCAGAACCCTGAACTGGTGATGAAAGAAAAGGGGAATCGTCATAATCTTCGTGATGGATACTGCCAATCTGGCAAACGTATCGTGAACAAACACAGGACGCCGTTTGTAGTGAACTGTTCGCCTTCTAAAAGCCCCGGCGCTCCCATATGACAATCTCCTCTCTGCTCGTGTATGTATACGCCGTCGAATCAACTTGTTCCTCCCGAGATCCCATGCAGTCTCTATGTGCTCTAAAAGTGCCCAACGTGGACAGCAGGTAGATTCGTGCCGTAGGTTCCTGACAGCAACTGATTCCGAATCGATGTTTGATCTCCTCCCGAGCCTATGCTCGCATTACCACCCATCCAACCCAAGTTCGATCCAAGAGCGTTCACAGCAGCCTGCATTCGTCCTCCGCTCTGCTCATTATGCTTTGCCAGCCGTTGATCCCATCCACCAGAATGCAACTGAAAGCCTCCCCCTCGCTTCGCTGCCTCGCTCACAACCAATGCCCAAGCTTTTGAAATCTCATCGTATGCGCTGTCTTTGTGATGTTTGTGAGATTGACTATCCCATTCGGGAAGGTCGTGTACGACTTTGGTGGCACTGTCGAGGAAGTTGAGGGAGACTGTAGTTTGACTTTCGTTCGGAGGAAGATAATGGGGTGTGAAGTCGGTCAGAGCATCGATCAGATCGGTAAGAGCCTGCTTGACGCGATTGTAGGCATAATCAGAACCTGCGTTTCCTCCGAATGGGAATGCTTCTCGTAGTTTATCTTGGTATTGGCCCAGCACTTCGAGAGCCGCAGCCACCGAGGGTCTTGGAGCTGACGTAACGACTTCAGAACCTATGTCAGGATGTCGTTCGCAGATCGTCTGCAGCACTGATCTCAGGGACTGCCCATCTAGTGTTTCGAGTAATCGGGGGAGGGCGAGTGGACGGCCAGTGACTTCATTGCCTCTGGGCTTCTTTGTCGCTCGAGCTATGGGCCGAGATGACATTCGTGGGCTGTTAGAGGGTGAGGTCATATCATCGTCCTCATTTTTTCGCTTTCGGCTGGCCATTTTCGGGGGTGTAGAGACTGCTGCAGTTAGATCAAAGGCATGATAGATTGAGGAGGGGAAAGATTCACGATGGTTGTTGGCTTCGTGGAGGGAGAAGAACGGGGCCGGTTGCGAGAGCAAGACGTTCATCGCGAAGAGGTTTAACGGAAGCTGTTCGACCAGCACGATAAGGATGATGTGAATGACTCGGAAGGTATTCGACGAGTTGTCTCAAGCTTTCATCGAGCTGGTGGAGCAAAGGTAGAAATTGTTAGGTAAGCGAGACTACGTTAGCGCCTTGCCTGCACCGGCTTCTTGCGTGGGTTTATTTTCAAGACCGTATTTCTTGAATAGCATTTGAAAGAAAAATGATTTTATTAATTGATCTATTACTCGTATTGTCCTTAAAACCATCAAACTCAGCAAACTCAGTCCACCAAATCCTTCTCCTCCTACAACCTCCCAGCTTCTCGAATCCTCCTCGCCACCGAGCAACCAGATGATTCAGCTTTGGAACAGTCAGCCTTTTCCCCAACTTCTTTGTGTTACTATGGTAGAACATCTTGATTGAAAGGTATCCGAATCATCGTTTCATAATATCTGAGTAATTCACAAGTCAAAGTAAAACTCTTTAAGTTGGGTCGATGGACGGCCCTCGTTTCATGAATCTTCACGATGCATGAATATATCACTCGAAGGTACCCAAGGTACCATCGGATCAAGACTTACAAGCGTAATTATCGAAGTAAAGGACGGATCCAGTGGCTTGTCTGGGAAGTAAGGCCGCAGTGGATGAAAGCGGATCCTCGAGTTCAAAGAGCCAGCTTCGAAGCGCTTGTATCGATGCTATGAGATGCAAGGCACTTCCACATCCAACCAGCAACAAAGAGGTCTTCGAATCACATCTCGATTTTCCTGGCTTCCCTAACTCATCACCTCTTTTGATTCCGAATTATTCAGCGCCTTTAGCACTTCAGTGATGTTTTATTGCCAAATATATCCTACCTTTTGAAATACTCACCACGGGTTTGCACCTGAAGTCATGCAAGGAAGGATTTAGCAAAGCAAGTGAATTGATCTAAAGCCTAGCTGAGATGGACCCTAGAAACCCAGCTGCAAGCAAGCAGCACTGAATGAAACGCCTGAGCGTGCCACTTGCCATTCTATGCCCATGATTGCTTTGCCTTTCCCATCAATATGCCACAAGAGGCACCTACTACATCGTCCAGGACCCCTCAAATATGAAAAATTGAAAAGAAAACGTCTATGAACAACTCATATAACCAGCTCCCAAGTATGAACGTCATTAGCCCTATACATAATCAAGCGAAACTCCTAAGTGCGTCGCTCCGCAAGGCTTCGATGGAGTCTTTCTTGGAGAGTTGCTTGAATGTTGGCCTTACGCGGGGAAAGAGGTGGTCTCGAAGAATCTGGCGGAGATGTCGGAATGCGCTTGAGCTCAGGCTTGAAGTCCGAAGCAGTAGAAGAGGCATTTGACGTACGGTGATCGAGCATATTTGGTCGAGGAGGGAAGCTCTGGAACCCAAGGTTTTCTTGATATCTAGGCGGAGATACCAGTTGATGTGCCACGACTGGAATCGTGTCAATGACTTCCAAACCGCTAATAGCTTGCATTCTGCCAGGATTATTAATATCGGGAATTAGTACCTTGCGGTATATGGGGGCGTACTGGGCAGCTTGCAGAGGCTGCAGAGTAGTAGGAAATAAAGGCAAGGGAGAAGGCTGGGACCATTTTGAGGCGCTCAATCCAGTAACCTTAGCCCTAGCCATGTCTTCCTTTTTGTTGCTAGTCTCCAGAATAGTCTTGTGATGGTTAGAAAGCTCAGCCGACGCAGCTGAACCAACATCCTTAGTAGGCTTTAAAGTTGGCTGATTTTGCACAGGTTGACCAACATCCAGACTCGGGCTTGAGACGGTAACCGTGGGAGATTGACTAGCAGCCACGATCTTAAGATCTGAGAATGCACTTGTCAGTCTGGTGAGATCTTTAGAAGCTGCAGGGTGATGATTGCTCTTCCATTGAGCTTGGGTAGCCTTCTTTTGACCGATAGAAGACTGCGTATGATCAGCTTTGGCGTATTCACTCGGCTTGTTCGGCGTCGGAGCCTTCGAGGTGACTTGCGGCAATGGTTGAGGCTTTTGCAGCGTAGATGGACCCGCTGCCACTTTGGAAGTCGCTGGCCTCAAATCCCAAGAGCCTTGGCCCTGAAACACTGCTTGGTATGGCTTGCGTGCAAATTTAGAAGCTATCTCGACTCTTGAGGGCGTGCGGGTGGTTGATTTGGACACCTTTCCGTCGACCTTGAGCTGCTCTGTTCGCGAGATCAGCTCTTCCTTGACGGTTGATGCGTTGCCACGCAAGCCAAACAGCTCCTGGACAGAGTACTTGCGCATCTTTGGATGATCGTTCACCAGCTGAGGCTTGTCCGCCTGCTGAGAATCGTTCACTTGTTGTGAGCCATTGCTGTCGGGCGTGGAAGCCTCGTCATTGATTGCGGCCTCAAAGTTAGAAGGATCATCTTTAGTCTTCAGTACTGTCTCTACCTCGGTGGCCTTGGATTCCAGGGCTTCATGCGCAGCCTCGATAACTCCTCGGCTGGTTTCCTTCGTATAGAAAGCTCTGACATTTTCCGGCAAATATCTGAATATGCTGCTGGTTCTCAAGTAAGCGCTGACATAATTCTCGACCCTGGCCAACAATTTCTCTGCCGATGCTCCAGTATTATAGTTCAAGAATGAACCACCAGCGGCCGCGTTCAGCTGGTTAAGAATACCCACTACCAAGGGATCTTTATCCAAAAAGGCCAAATCCTCCAGAGCAGAGCCGCCTTGGGGCAGTGGAGAATCTTCTTGGGGGATGTCCTCAGAGAAATCAATGAGAGGTGAATCGTTCATCTCTTCTGAGACATTGGGAACTGGCCGGGTAACCTTCGTGGGGCCGTCGAAAGTAGCTACCGAAAAATCGTTCATATGTTCCGGTACATTGAGAACTGATCGGGCAACAGCAACAGCGGCGGTAGTAGGAGTCGCTGAATAGTTCATCTCTGTTGGCAAATCGGGAACTGATCGGGCAACGGCGGCATCGGGAGCCTGGACAGTAAATGCCGATGAACCGTTCACGTCTTCCGAAACATTGAGAACTGGACGGGAACCTGCCGCGGGAGCACTGATAGCAGATGGATCCGCCGCTGGAGCTTCCTGTTCTGGGGATTGGCCTGAAGTTTTCTTAAGCTGAGCCGGCAAGAGCTGCTCAAAGGCTGATGCTTCATGAGGGAACCGAAACGTGACCTTGTAAATATCAGATTCCACGAAGAAATTGATAATTGTAGAAGTAGTAGAGGTGAAAGAGACGCTTCCCGAGATAGGCTGATAGAGCAAGACAAGATTTCCCCTCCGGCAGTGTTAGCTGATCCGATTTATGAAACATTCAAAAGATATGAACCATTACAAGGCACATTCTAGGAGGTGAAATTACTTACACTTCAAGTTCGAGAGTGATGGATTCCAGCCTCTTCAGTCTGGCCTTTGCAAGTTTATCAACACCTCCGTTCTTGTTAACCTTCACAGGTTTTTCGATGAGAACACCTCTACCAGAAAGAATCGTTGCCGTTGTGGCTCCAGAATTGTTGAAAGTCGCTGAAACATTGAAGCTTGGACTTGATGAATCTAGTCCGACAGCTGGTGTGAGGGAATTGGCCACCTCAGCTGGCGCATTGGAAAAGGGAGTTTGGGACGAAGGAACTGGTCGGACTACTGGTTTAGGCGAATTGTTCGCAATGTCTGGTACATTGACAGCGGACATTGAGACCGACGAAGTGGGTCGAACTGGAGCAGCATGAGAAGACGCAACCGACGCATTTAAATGATTCAATGCGGTTGAAGCATTGAATCCCAGTGCTGGGGTGGAGATTGCGGCAGCTGGATTAGACACTACTAGTCCTGGACTCGAAGCAGCCAGAGTAGGAGTCGAGGCAACAGAAGCGCCCGAGGTAGACACTAAACTCGCACTGAACGAAGGTCTGGCCGAAGAAGTAGCTGCTGTCTGTTGAGTTACCCAACGCGAGGCGGCTAGACCAGTGCTTCTGTTTACAAAAGCTGGTGCCGGAGCTCGAGCAATTCCCGAAGCCCCTCCAACGATTGAGGACGTGGGTTGAGAAGGCAGCGTAGTCGAAGCTTGACCAATCCCTGAAACTGCTCCATCGATCGAGGAAGGGGGCTGAGAAGGCAGCGGAGTCGGCTTAGGTTCCAGCTTAGAAGTTGATGCAGGTGTAGGTACATTTCCAGCACGTGCCTTCAAACCCATGGCGTTCACAAAGTCTTCAGGGCTTACGAGACCACCACCGTAACGAGGTGGCTTGGACAAAGTTTGTGGTTGGTTCTCGTCTGAGGGAGGTGCAGCTCTTGGAGTTCCTTTGAGAATTGCAATTGCCTTCTCAATACGGGCATGGTTGTTGATTCCACTTCTAGCATCGTTGAAAAATGTAGCAAGAGTACTGTTTTGAAAGTTAATTAGTTATTCAACCCAAATGAATGATTGTGGCGAGAAAAAGAGCATACCTAGATGAAGATACAGCATTTGGTCCTGCATTTCCAGACGATGACTCTCTTCCCCCACTAGTAAAACCGGAAGAAGGGCCACCTCTGCCACCTTTGGCTGGATAACCTCTGGCTGGAGTGCCACTACGTCCGCCACGAAAAGTATTCCTGGATGAGTGGCCACCTCGACCTGAAGGAGCATGACTAGGTCCAGAGAAAGCACCACGTCGAAGTCGATATAGTTGGCCATCTGCAATATTGTCAAGCTGCTCAGTCGCTTCATCGACGTCGTCGAACTCTATGTCTAATTAATGAATTAGATATCTGGGACGTTTATAGTATAGAAACAGGTACAAGAAACATCAAAACTTACTATGCCACCGAGCAACTCCTGCATTTGTGGGTACTTTGGGTTGAATAGGCTTGGTTTGGGGGACATGGCCGTTATAACGTCTGTCTTCGAGGGGCTGTAGCGGGAAGTCAGCAACTCACATCGATTCAACGGTTTGGAAAGTATAGTATTAGCAAGGATTAACAAGAATGTAAGGCATATTCTAAATCGCTCAAAGTCTCTCAATGATTCGGAGAACAGGACGGTTCTGAAACTTACGAGTGTATCCTTACGACCAACTCCTAACTCCTCCATCATGGCAGCATGGATACTTGCTAGTTGTTCGGCGGTTCTCTCTTTCTCTTTTGGCGGGCCCGAGACATTGTCCTGGTTTTGGTTCTCCATGTTGAAGATTGTGGATGTTTATCGCGTGTGGATCTGAAGCCAGAGAAGATTTGTCAGTTGGTTGCCTTGATTGACCCGAGTAATATCGATTAAGAGAGTAGAGATGGGAGTAAGAGTTCACATTGAGAGTGAAGAGGTGGTATGAGAAGGTTCGGGTAGTTTGAGAGAGGAAGGGACGCGACGAGCAAGCGATGACGGAGTGTTGACAACAGCAATGATATGTATAAACACAGGTCTAGCTTCCGAGTTGGATATCGAAATTTGGAGATATGTGACCATGTTTAAAGTGGGAAGGAAGTCTCGAAGATGGAAATTATTGTAGATTGTGGTCTTTTGGGGAGTAGCCGGCGAAGTAAACATACCAAAATCAGCGACGCGACTGTAGATCCTAGGTCTGGACAACCTTCCACGCTGTATGAAGATTGGTGAATCGAAGGTAGTCCTTCCTGAGTTGATATGGAGTTCGCGGCTGTAGTAATTGATTATTGTTAGAAGATTTATTCGGTCGAGGGAAGAAGGAGCTTGGGGAGAGGGAGCAATCGAAAGGGTGAAGGAAGGAGAGGTTGTGGAGGAATCAGGCATACCAGAGTTTGACTTGACTGCAAACGGTGTATCTTGCTCCAGGCAAGCCTAAATTGAGGTGTGGCAGTCAAGGATTATGGATTTATTGATTATTGGAAGAGGTTATAGGATTAAAGACGAGGTGATCAGGGCGAGGGTATTTGTGTACAGGTTTGTGTAGAGAAGGAAGCAATAATGAAGGAGGTTTTAGCGAAGCATGCCTGCCCGATTTCAAGGCTTATCAGAACAGTCGACCCAGATGTCGGCTGCCACGCGCTTCATAAATCCAATTACTTGCGGAAGGTGTAAAACGACTCAAAAATGCCGCAGTGATTGGGATTCGAAATATCAATCCTTCACCTATTTCAGTGGTTGATGATAGAGCAATGGAACACCTACAGCCGCCTTGGATATGCCTCGGAGCTCAACACTCGGATTGAGAGAGCGATTGAGGCTCCTGGGACTACGGCCACCCACCTTCATATGGCTTTAAAGCTATGAGCAACCCCTTCTTCAAAGACCAGCTACTGACTACGTTGTGCTTCAGGATGTGATCATCTAGGAAAACGGTCTCTGAATTACGGATAATTACGCGACAAGTCACAGAGACTCCTCAGACATGAATGGCACACCCTCTGAGCTTGGCAATACCATATCTGGGTCCTGACTTCCCCTCTACGATTAGAACAGTTAAGTCCATGGTCTGCTTCAGCTGTTGGGCTTTCACCGGCCGAAAGGAGAGAATCGCAATCTCCAGGAAGACAATTCAGGGAATGAATTCAGAAAACACCGCAAGCTAGGACAGATCCAGCTTCCCAGCACTTTCTGGCAAGAGAATATTCCCTTTTGAGTTTAAGGAGCCATGGGTGACGATATTTGGGACTGTCATAAGAGAGGGCGGGGCTCTTGTACAATAGGAGAGGGAATAAATTCACTGTATTCAAGGGGAACATCGTAACACCATTCCCACCATAATCATACCTAGTTTTTTTTTACCCCTAAGCAGTTGAGGTAGCACTTTGGTTCACAGTGCTTTCAACGAGAGCCAGAGCCATGTATGCAAAGAACCATGCTGATGGGACTGAGTAGGACCATTGACTGAAGAATATTTAGTTATTTTATTCCAGGGGCTCTGTAGCTGCACTGGCCTTTGAGCGATTTTGAGGAGAGGAGACTGGTCTTTAGGCTATGTTTAAGGGCAATGTGTACGATGTCCAGTCAGGCATTCTTTACCATTACTGAAAAGGGGTTCAGAGATTTTGACATAGGTGAGCTGCACGACGAATTTGCTACCCTTCCAGGGGTGCTTTTGGTTGCAGAAATACACAACTTTGGCTACATCTACAACGAAGCAAGCCTGGGAAGGACATGGCTGGCTGCTGGCAGGTCTACAAGATCAAGTTAGGAGGGAAGGGTTAGAGAAAGGCCTCAATCTGAAGTCTATCTGCGGGATGGTCCGTGCCCACAGCCAATCAGTGTCTGCTCAAGGTCAGCAGCTCTTTAAAGCGGCCGATATGCCGACATCGCAAGTCAATAGAAGATTTCTTCGAACATTTTCCCCCAGACGGTCGAAATCTGCTCATCAACATGAGGACTGGGCTCTTGGCAAATAGCAGGTCTGCTCTACGGGTAATTTCTCCTTTCAGAAAACTATCTGCCGTTAATTGACTTTGAAAACAGAGCTCAAACCCAGCAACTCTCCTGAGACCAAGATGCGGACGAACTCTTGCGACAGTCACTACCTCCTCCTACAAACCAGACATCGAATCGCGAACACCACCTTACCCCAAGCTTCTTAAGAGACTCCACGAAGTGCGCCGAATTTTAGGATCTTCGAGACCACTTACATTAGCGGAGAAGATCGTGTATTCACATCTGGACAACCCAGAGGAGGCACTTCTTTCAAATACGGACAATGGGCTCAATATCAGAGGCAATGCGAACCTTAAGCTCAAGCCAGACAGAGTGGCCATGCAAGATGCGTCAGCACAAATGGCATTATTACAATTCATGACTTGCAATCTTCCTTCGACTGCGGTTCCGGCGAGCATACACTGTGACCATATGATTGTTGGAGAGAGAGGTGCCGATGTTGATCTGCCAGAATCGATCAAGGGAAATAAGGAAGTTTTCGATTTCTTGGAATCTGCGGCAAAGAAATACGGCATTGAATTCTGGCCTCCTGGAGCTGGTATTATTCATCAAACTGTGTTGGAGAACTATGCTGCGCCTGGCTTGTTACTTCTCGGCACAGACAGCCATACTCCAAATGCAGGTGGACTCGGAGCTATTGCAATTGGTGTTGGTGGCGCTGATGCGGTTGATGCTCTGGTGGATGCGCCATGGGAACTTAAGGCTCCAAAAGTTTTTGGTGTTAGGCTCGAGGGTCAATTGAGTGGATGGGCTTCTCCAAAGGACGTTATTCTGCATCTTGCAGGAAAGCTGACTGTTCGTGGAGGAACTGGATTCATTATTGAGTACCATGGACCTGGAGTTGACTCTTTGAGCTGTACGGGAATGGCTACCATTTGCAACATGGGCGCTGAAGTTGGCGCCACGACATCTCTCTTCCCATTCTCAACACGACATATCCCATACCTTGAATCGACACACCGATCATCTATTGCGCTGCAAGCTGAAACTATTGCTTCAACACCCTCACTGAATAATCTGTTACGGGCTGATGAGGGTGCCCAATATGACGAGCTCATTACGATTGATCTCTCTACTCTGGAGCCACATGTCAATGGACCATTCACACCCGACTTGTCAACTCCTCTTTCTTTATTCTCCAAGGCGATTAAGACGAACCAGTGGCCAGAGAAGGTATCTGCAGGTCTGATCGGCAGTTGCACAAACAGCTCTTACCAAGATATGGCTCGTGCAGAGGATCTTGTCAAGCAAGCATCAGCTGCAGGCTTGAAGCCAGCGACCGACTTCTTTGTCACCCCAGGCAGTGAACAGATTCGTGCCACTCTCGAAAGAGACTCCACATTATCTACATTCGAAGAAGCCGGCGGAATTGTCCTCGCAAATGCTTGCGGACCTTGCATTGGGCAGTGGAAACGAACCGACGGAATCTCCAAAGGGGATGGGAACGCAATCTTCACATCCTACAACCGCAACTTCCGAGGCCGCAATGACGGCAACCCGGAAACCATGAATTTTCTCGCCTCCCCCGAAATCGTCACCGCGATGTCATATGCCGGAACCACGACTTTCAACCCCCTGACAGACAGCATCACTACTCCAACAGGCCAAGAATTCCGATTCTCTCCACCGACAGGCGCCGAGCTCCCAGCCTCGGGTTTCGAAGAAGGAAACCCGGCATTCCTCCCCACATCTGCCGCTCCATCCCCATCCACCCCCGTTGTCGTCTCCCCTACCTCCGACCGTCTTGCGCTCCTGGAACCCTTCGCTCCTTTCCCTACACACGACCTCAAAGGTCTCCGTGTGCTCTACAAAGTCGCCGGAAAATGCACTACAGATACGATCTCTGCCGCAGGACCCTGGTTGAAATACAAAGGTCATCTTCCTAATATCTCAACCAACACTCTAATCGGTGCTGTCAACGCCGCTACAGGCGAAACCAACGTTGCTTACGATGTCGATGGCAGCACATCCGGCATCCCTGAGCTTGCTCAAAAATGGAAGGATCAAGGTCTCGAATGGCTCGTCGTAGCAGAAGACAACTACGGCGAAGGCTCTGCTCGTGAGCACGCTGCTCTCCAACCCCGCTATCTAGGTGGCCGAGTCATCCTCGCCAAGTCCTTCGCTCGCATTCACGAGACGAATCTGAAGAAACAAGGTGTTGTCCCATTGACTTTCGCACATGGAGAGGATTACGCGAAGATTGATGCATGTGATGAAGTTTCTACGGTGGGATTGTACGATATGTTGCAAGCTGGCGGCAAGGGAGAAGTGCGACTGGCGGTTAAGAAGCATAGCAGTGGAGAGGAGGTAATCATCAAGACGAAGCATACGCTGAGTGAGGATCAGTGTAGATTCGTCCTTGCGGGGAGCGCTTTGAATTTGCTGGCTAAGATGAAGAGATCTTAGATTGTAATGAGTATACCAAAAGTTAAAGATAAAGGCGTTTTAAACAATCCCGTTGCTTAGTTGTTGCTCTTTGCTTGTTTTTGATACTATGCTCCTGTTTGAAATGCTGCTCCCAATCAGATATTAAGATAGCTCACTCCTCAAATTGAGCTCTTCACAAGCTGCATAACTGCTCTTCTTCCTTTGCTGCTCATATGCATGCCTTCCGTCATCCCTCTCAACTCTTCGTGCGCTTCCCTTCCGACTCACCCTCTTCATCGCGCTCATCACGCCCCTTCGAATAGAGAGCCCTCCCCCCGCACACCCCCTCGCTTCCTTACCACTCTTATCATTTCCAATATAGAAAACTTCTCTAACAAACATCCAGTAGTCAAGCAGATCTCATCCTCCTTCACTCTCTCTCAGAAATTAGCAACTTCTCAGGGATCAACGAGAAATCGTTAAGAGGGCAGGACCGTGTTGAAATTTCTGCAGCTTCTTCTTCATCTTCGAAACATTCGCCATTGCGAGCCTGGTACAGGTACTTCGACAATTTAATACCTACAAACTTATATTATCTTATCATGTTAGAAAGAGTTCCCCCTGTGAGGAAGTGTGTTCTAAGCGACAACTACAATTACGATCACAACTACAATACGACAAGTAAGTATTCCCCACCTTCCTACAACTGATGACGAGACAGCTTGGCTACTGAATACAAATTTTTTTTGTAATTATTTTGAATTAATTGTTTTGTTGCCGGCGAAACTCTTGTCGGCTTCGCATCGCTTGCTGCGAGGCAAGGCGATGCGGGATTGAAGTCGAGGTTCACGTTGGCTTAGTTCATTCGCTGATTTTAGCATTTGAAGTACGTCAAGGGTGTGGAGAAGAAGTATTGTATCAGTAGTTACGGAGTTTGGTTCATAGAGAATGATTGATCATCATTTCTGCCAATGCTATCTGCTCCTCCATATTGGGCTTGGCCAAGGGGGTATCAATGAGTAACAACAAAACGCAAAACCTCCGCTGAACGGCCTTTCTTTCCATGATTCTCAAGCATCGTCAGAGAACAGGATAAACTTTCAAAGCAGTCTTCCTCTTCTTCCTCCCGTTTCCGTTCTCGTCCATCGGCTTTTCGATCATCACCAGCTGCCCATTCCTTACGCCTGGAACAAGATCGTCAACCTTGATACCAAAGAGCTCTTCCATATGTCTTGCCGTTTCTGCCATTATCTCTCCCTTCACAGCCGCACTATTTTGATGAATATGCCATTTCCTGTCCGCCCTCTCTTTGCGCACCTGCGCAGTCAGGAGCTTGCCGAAATTTGCCTTTCGTCCTCCACGGGCGTCAATCTCTCGCCGCTTCTCATCATACCACTCTTCTGAGGTTTCCTTCGGCCATACCACAGTAGGATTAATATGGCCCCATAATTGTGTTTTGGCAAGTTCTTGCGGAGTCGGTTGGATTTCGGGCTCGGGTTCTGCTTGCTTCGCGAGGAAGGAGTCGAGCTCGCTGGTATCGAATGTCGCGGCTTTCTGTCTTCGCTTTGTTTCGAGAGACTGCTGTATTTTGAGATCGAGGTCTTCGGAAGTCGCATCGGCATCGAGAATAACATCCTCATCCGGAGTGGTAGAAGACGAAATTGAAGCTAGGGCTGGTGATGTTAGGGGGAACAGAACTTGCTGTGAGGATGGAGCATTTGGTAAAAGCAGAGTCTCGTTGACGGTTGCAATGGCAGCCACATCAGGCATTTCCTCGTCCTTGTGATCAGCCGCGACCATGTCCTCATCCATGGAACCAGGCTGAATCAAATCTCGGTCTGTGCCGTTGAGAGTCTCCGGTCGGTCTACTATTGCTCGTAGCTCCTGGTTTATTTGTGATCCTGGGCTGTCGTCACGATCTTGCTCTGGCCACAAACTGTTGAGCTCATCAGGCGGTACCGGTGGAGGAGGCGAGTATTCGGGCGATGCACTAGGGCGCTTCCCAGTTGATTGTGGGGTTCTGCGTGCAGAATGAGGTCTGTTGATTTGATCAGCAGCTGGCATTTAATATAAATCTTTTCGGCGCGGCGTCTTACATAAGATAATCTCCTTCCCAGTCTGCATTCATGGCATCGATGGGAGATTCGGTCATACTCGCTGATCCCAGTGAGATGTCGAAGTCTTCCTCGATCAGACTCCGATCACTGCCTACTCCAGCCAGAAGGTTGGATTGCTTTCCTCTCTGCTCGGACGTCCGTTCCAGAGTTACCTTGCCAGAAAGTGCATCGGAGACTGCTGAAAGCCTTGGTCCTTGTTGCTGAGGTTTCTGTGGCTGAGTTGCTGTAATTGAGGTATCAAATGCAGGTGTTCCAGTGTCACTATAGCTAACGCTTCGTTTGGCAGGAGCAGCCCGCTTTCGCTTCAGCTGTTTCATATCATCGTCCAGCTTGAAGTTGTATAAGTTCTTCTTCTTGATAGGCTTATATCCAGGGGCTGCAATTAATGTTCCTGGCTTCTTGGCAGTAGCGTTTTGGTATTGTTGCTGGATCTTATGAATCTGGCAGAATTGTATTGTGTTCTGGAAGATGGGGTTGTTACAGCCAGGCTCTTTGCAGAGCCTTGCACTCATATTGATTGAAGATTCTGACGGGAGGCTTGGAGGTGGGGCTGACGACCCTTTTGACGGAACAGAGGTAAGAGAGGGTCCTGGAGCTGCAGTCATATCCGTGACACAAGCCTTACACTTCCAATCTTTGGGGATATTTCTAACATACAGTCAGCAATCATTCAAATGCATGAAATCGGTAAAATCCAATCACTCAAATGCTACTACTTTGACATTCAAGATTCGGGAACGATAAACGTACCTTGCATCGACCGGCGGCTGATGACAATACGAGTGCCATCGTTTCTTGTGACAGGATGGACATTTGACAAGTGGCTTCGAAGGGAGACTCTCAAGCTCTCCGCATCGCTTGCACTTCCCTGAGTGGCTTGCTGATGACTTTGAAGTCACTGAGCTAGAATCGTCGAGAGTCATGTCCAGCCCGCGATTTTGCTTCTAGGTCACCTGTTAGTAAATGTGCAATCTACATAGATGGCCATTCTTGGGAAATGTGTAAAGCGTCTCAGGTCTTTTCAGTTTCATAGGGTCGTCAATCTGCAGACTTAGCGGCTTCGCATCGCTGCACACCTCTCACAGTACCTGCCTCGAATAACTCAAAACAAGTCCTCAATGATTCACTCTCTGGCATCGACGAACAAGTGTATTGTCCACCGCAGCCTTTGGTAACGCGTCCTGGAGCAAGAAGGCGCGTAACTCCTGATAGCGGTAGTGTCAAACGACATAGATGTATCCAGCAATTTCACTGATGATCTCACTGACTTCTGTGAGAACAGTCTTGCCTGTATTGAAGGATTGCCCAAGCAACCACAAGGATTGAATGAGAAATTGTCCTAAGCATGAATACCAGAGATAATGGGTTTCGACCAATACCAGAAAAGTCATTGAAGCAGTCGGACCTTTTACCAAATGTTCATCATCGACGCGATTGGGATTGAAATGAAAGAAATTTGGTTGACGTACATTAGCAGTAAACAGGGCGTCCATCTTGTTTGTGGTGAAGCTGGTCATTTTGCGTGGAAAACTTGGTGGAGGAGGACGTTCATGGTTGAGGAGCAGGCATGATTTCGGGACGCGATAGATCGAGAAGAATCGAGGATGTTGTTGTTACGGTGGGCTTGACATATCAAAGGATGGTAGGCAGGTGAAGAATCGAAGTCTTGGAAGTGCAAGTTGTGAATATGAATCCCCAAGATCGGTTCAGGGGCCTAAGACTTCTGATATTGAGGATTCCTAACTTGTGTAGAGTAGAGGTCATTGAAGCTCGCGTTGTCTAGTTCGCGATTTTGATTTGGAGGGGCTACGGTGGCCGGGATTTGAACCAACGCTACTCTATCAAATTCAAGAAGGCGTTCTCAAAATAATTCGCTCTCTTTATTGAACAACATTATAGTTTTCTCTCCCCCAATCTCGGCATGGACTTCCTCAAGTCTGCTGTTGCCTCGGCGATTTCCAAAGGCCCACCATTTCCCTACACCTTTGGAGATCGCCAGGACATTGACCAGAGCATTTGGACACTTTACAATGGCACGAAGCGCGTAGGAGATGGCAGACCTCTTTTCACGGATTGCTGCTGACAAGTCTTTTCAGGAGGATGGATCCAATTGCAGCGTATTCTCTTTCGATGTTACCACAAATAAAAACCGTCTGCCTATGGCAAGAAACGCTGTTCGAAAGCTCCGAACCTTGAGACATCCTGGGGTTATCAAAGTGTTGGATACGGTCGAGGTATATTCTCTGGACACATTACGCATGGGATTTCTTACGAATATGCGAACAGACCGAATCATACATCTATATTGCTACGGAAAGAGTGATTCCATTGAGATGGCATATCAAGCGCAAGAGCATGAGTGCTGAGACGTTGAAATGGGGATTATTCAGTATAGCAGTGAGTCGCTCTCTGTCCCTGCACATACCATGCTTCCATCTGACAGTATTTTCTATCAGCAAACCATCAAATTTATCAATGACGACGCCTCCTCCGTCCATGGTGCACTTAGAGCCGGTTCAATATACACAAGTGAGAGTGGAGAATGGAAGGTCGGCGGGTTTGAGGTCCTGAGCAGCATGAAGGACGACGAGGCAATAATATACGTATGTTTGAACCAATGCGTGGAGGATTCGCAAGCTGACGCCCTGCCAGAATTATGGAAGCCTTGTTCCTGAAGCCGGACGATATACACCCCCTGAATTAGCAAAGGGCGGCTGGAGTGATATCAAACGGCACCCTGTATCTGCGGTAGATGCGTACAATTTTGGCACTCTCATATTCGAAGTTTTCAATGGTGATTTTATGGGAGGAGATCAAGCCGGGCAGACCAAGAATATTCCACCAAGCATGCACTCAAGTTATAGACGATTAGTCAATAGCAATCCCAAAGCCAGGCTCAGCGTTGGACATTTCCTGGAGCAAGGGCGTCGAAATGGAGGATTCTTTGAGACGCCCCTGATAAAACTCACCGAAACCGTTGACAACCTTGGTATGAAGACGGAGGAAGAAAGAGAGGAGTTCCTGAAGTAGGTATCCCCTTTCCTGGACTCTTGGCATTGTACGGAATTTGATTTTTATAGTGACTTGGATCTACTGTCGGATGACTTCCCAGAAGACTATTTCAGAATGAAGGTCCTCCCAGAGCTCCTGAAGTCCGTCGAGTTTGGTGGTGGTGGGCCAAAGGTCTTCGCTGTGGTAATGAAGATCTCTAAAAAGTTGACGGACGACGAATTCGAGTCCAAGGTTACACCGGCGGTTGTACGACTTTTCAGCAGTCCCGATCGAGCCATTCGAGTCTGCCTGCTGGACAATTTACCGCTAATGATAGATCGATTACCGCAAAAGGTGGTCAATGACAAAATATTCCCGCAAATGGTGCGTATTTCGAGCCATTCTGTGGTACACGTGCTGATCAATCAAGGTTACTGGCTTTACCGATGTAGCACCAGTTGTCCGAGAGCAGACCGTCAAAGCCGTCTTGACCATCATTGGGAAGTTATCAGACAGGACCATAAACGGAGAGCTTCTCAAGTACCTAGCCAAGACCTCGAATGACGAGCAACCCGGAATCCGTACGAACACCACAATATGCTTAGGCAAGATCTCCAAGAACTTGGGCGCGAGCACGAGATCCAAGGTGTTGATCGCAGCATTCACTCGTTCCCTCCGTGATCCTTTCGTTCACGCGAGAAATGCGGCATTGATGGCCCTGGCTGTAACTTCGGACGCCTTCAATGAAGACGACTGTGCCAACAAAATTCTGCCCGCCTTATGCTCATGTCTAATCGACAAAGAGAAGCTCATTCGGGATCAAGCCAACAAAACCATGGACGCCTACCTCCAAAGAGTTCGCAAATTTGCTTCCACAATGCCAGACACAGTACTACCACCTCCTAGTGCCGTAGAAACTTCGAACTCGAATACACCTCGTATGAGCACACCACAACCAAGCGAAGCAGCTTCCTGGACCGGCTGGGCCATCTCCTCTTTCACCAACAAAGTCTCCACCGCAGCTGGAGAAATCCAACCCAATTCGAACGGTGCAGCAGCTCCTACACAACGTCCAAACTCCGCGCCTTTGAACAGCGAAGTCCGAAGACCAGCTGCAGGCACAGCTTCAGCGTCCGCATTACATCGTCAAGCAGTAGCGACACCACCTGCACTCTCAACCCGCACATCCACATCCTCGAATGCACAAGATTACTTTCAAGATTCGAATACAGCTGAAGATGATATGGACGCTTGGGGCGACATGGAAGAAGAATCGTTCTTCGATGCGCCTAGTGAATCTACACCCAAAACATCCACCTCCTCGGCGGCAAATCCATTCCAAGATGACGGTGAGCCGGATTTTGCGGGTTGGCTAGCTGCGCAGGCGCAGAAGAAACCAGGGGCTGGGAAACCACTTCCGAAAGGCCTCGCGAAACCTGCTGCTTCGAATGGTAGCAGGCCAGCAACAGCTGGGAGGGTGGCTACGACTGGGAGCATAGGTGGGACTGGAGTGAAGAAAGCTGCGGTTACTGCTATCAAGCCCAAACCTGTCGTGGCCAAGAAGATCGACACAGCACCAAAAGCTACGGAAGACGATGATGGCTGGGGTGATGGCTGGTAATGTCTTGCAATTTGGGAGCGAGCGTTTGGCGTTTTGGTGGGGAGCATGGCCAAGGCGTACGTTGGGAAACAGGATACTATGGAGGCTAATTTTGGGGTCTTGAGCTACCTTGATCTGCAAGATAGAATCGCAATTCTGGCTAATCAAAGTCAATTGTGTGCACTGATCGTTCTAATACTTGTTGCAAAACTTGGGAGTTCATATTTGAATTACCTACAGGGTTGAAGGATCAGTGTTCTTCCCAAATTACAGGAAGGGTCCTTCTACATCTTCTGTATCTGGCCTTCGATCCTCCCAGCAAATCATTCTTTCGTAAGCGGTCTTGTCTTCTTTGTCCTCCCATCTGACATATCTCCCCCTTCACCTGCCTCTCCTTCGCGCCTACTCCAGCTTTGCCGGAGATCAAACGTTGATCCGAGTCTGACGGTAAACGGAGTCGGTATCAGAAATCAGTCGCAGTCCCTTGTTGAAATCAATTCGTTCAGCCTAGAGGGTTTGGGGAACTAACCTTTTTCCACATCCAATTCTAGCTCACGCATTTAATGGCAACAAAAGCTCTGCAACCTCGACCAACTTGAGAACAGCGCGTTAATGGGTGTTCTAAGGACGCGCACTGAAGAGTATACTCAAAGGAGACTGGTATCCAAAGATGCGTCCTATTCAAATCAGCGCATCAGCTCGTCCTCAACTAAAGGGAACAAGTTTCACTTTCCTTGTAATCCATCTCCACCCCCAATAAAGGTACGAATTTAAGTCATTGGTATTTTATTTATGCAGGCATAGGACCTGTCTTGCACCTGCGATTCACGAGTGTGTAGCGACGAAGGGTTTTGATGAATTTGATAAATTAGATGGATTAGAATCCAGAAACCCAGAAACCTCTACAAATTTAAGTCATCTAGCTGATGACTGGGCGGAATCATACTCAAGGGACCTCTTGGTAGAGATTCGGGTTGAGTACACGCTGAAGAGAGAAGAAGGCTAAGGCAAGATGTTGGATTTGTAGGTGAGGGTCGCACTAGGTGGAGCTTTGGTTTGTTCCCTCCTTTGAAAGTGAACGATTTGAATGGGGGCTTAGGGGGAAGGAAAACTAGGTAGATTTCCAAATCCCCTGGTCTTCATTTGATCATTGGCTTGGCCACAACGACTGAAGAGGGATGCACTACGCTCTCGAGTTAGGATTGGACATCGAATATCATCTTCAATTTGGACAAGCGAACGACTTGATCCTGAGCCCCCTGTATCCTTGAGCAATTGAATCCCTAAGACTCAATCTTTTTGAACGACTTGATCTTCCAATCCCCTCTTGTTCAAGACTTCCTTGCTCGTGTATGTCTCATTGCAACATGAGCAACCTCATCCCTCCCGTCCAGACCTCTCACCAATCATGCTCATCGTTATCACCACCATACTCCCTTGATTCTAAAGACATCATCATTGACCTCTCCATAGCTAGGAATCTAGATATACGGAGGGCCACGGAGAACGCGATAGAGGAGCTAGTGGATATCCCTCTATGAAGCGCAATCGGAACCCTCCTTCCTCGGAGCCTGGATGCGTTGGATGTCTCTCTGGAGAACGCCATCGAGAATGTGGCGGTAGCCGTTCTGGCGAGCGTGGATATCTCTCGTCGTATTTCAAATGAGTTGGGCGTCTATCTGGAGAAAGTGGACGAGGAGGTGGCGGATATCTCTCTGTGGAGCGTGATCGGAAGGCTCTTTCGTCGTAGCTCGAATCTCTGTCTGGAGAACGCCATCGAGGAGGAGATGGATGTCTTTCTGTGATCGAGTATATCTCTTGTCGTAGTCCAAATGTTGTGGGCATCTTTCTGGAGAACGCAATTGAGGAGGTGGTGGCATTCGCCTGTCAGGAGAGACATAGCGAGGAGAGGAACGGTGCGGTCCTCGGGAAGAGAGCAGAGTCTCTCTCATCATGCCGTGGTATGATGGATGCCTATCTGGAGAACTCCAACTTGGAGGTGGGCCTAGACGCTTGTCAGGGAGATATGGAGAGGAGGATGGCGGCACCTCGGCTGTAAAATGGATTGGATGTCTCTCTCTTAGGCCCATGGTGATCGACGCTTATCAGGAGATGGGGATCGCCGTATTCCTCGCGGAGTGGAGTGTCTTTCCTCGTAGCCCGAATATGACGAAAGCCTCAGAAAGCGCTAGCGATAGTGAGATATTCTAGAGGGCGAGTAGGAGGGCAGAAGTCTCTCGACGTATGCTGAATATGAAGGAGGAGGAGGAGCTGGATAAGGAATTCCATCGCGACCAACGCGAATGCAAACACGGTACGGAATGTGTATTGGATAATCTGATTGACGACGAAATGGTGATGGAGGGGCATCGGGATGATCATTGCGTAGTTGTGAGCGATGTTGTGGCAGCTCTCTTTGATTGGGTGGAGTTAGAGGGGGTCTGTGGCTCTGAGAAGCAGCTTCTGACGCGTCGGCTTCTTGTTTGATGGGATGGGCATCTCCCTTCTTCTCCTGTGAGGTGGTCAGCCACAAGGCTCGCACACATCTAAACTTAACGCAATCTTACCTTGTCGTCGCTATGTGAGTTCATCATGGCAGTCCGATCCTCAATCCCACCAACCTTGAAGAACTTCCCACCTTTAATGTACTCAATCGACTTGTGACATGGTCTGGAGGGTGTGAGTATAGTCCAAGTATCAAATCTGTCTCGAGTCTGCATTTTCAGTGTATCCCAATCGACAACAAGCTTCTTTGTATCTGTGGGTCTGTTGAGCAGCAATCCAGCGGGTCTTGAGACGAATTTGTTGATCAGAATCCAGAATCCAGAAGCCCAGAAACCAGTACAAATTTTAGTCCGAACACAGAATGATCATACACGACGGAATCAAGATTCTTATACTCTGCGAGCCGGAGAAGAAAGGGGGAAGAAAGCCGGGAACACGAAATATTTCCAGTTGAGGATCCGGTCTTGGCACATCACTGTCCACTCTTGGAAGGCACTCCCTCGAACTTTCTATAATAAGTCTCGTAATTACGAAATAGATACTGTAATGCTTGACAATCTTGCAATGAATGACAATTGAAGCACTCTAGGATTTAGGGACATTCAGATACCGCATTGATTGGGATATAAAGATGAACCCTTCATTCCGTTTCAGCGTTCATGAATTTGAAAAGCGTCTCCCTGGATACAAGAGCCCTAATTGCTCGCTCCGGCTCAGTGATTGAGTTGCCAGATATCAGGGATGCCCCATAGATATCCTAAATGGAGGTTTATAGTCGCTTAAACAAGCAAAAGATGGATACCATAATCCCAATTACAGCGATAGATTGTGGCCGCCTGACCGGGTTCACAACACAACCGACAGCTGAGCACATCTGGTCATTGGGACGAAGAGCTGTTGCTGGCATCAGATACGTCTCAAAGTAGAAGCTTTGTCTGATCTTCTCATTTCGACGAGAGACATCGGGCTTGACGAAAAGCAGTGAAAACTATTCATCCTTTTCTATAACGTTTTACTTAAAAAAGTATATACCGTCGAAGCTTAAAACCTCTCCAAACGAAGCTGAGGTCCCGGCCAGACATATTCCATTACAAGCCAATCATGGATGACGGAAAGCGCACTTGAACGGGTAAATCTGAATCTGTTCGAAAGTCAGCGAAGCCCCAGTTCCGAGTCATGTGGAAGCCTGCCTTGCTGAGATCCCAAACCTCGCTCTTGGCATAGATATCATTCTTCAATTGCTCCAACACCTCCTCCTTCGACGATGCAAGCGCAACCATTGCAGAGCCCTGAATCTTCAATGCGTCACCCTCAGCTGGGACCTCGTCGAGCAATGCTCCTTTCAAACAAATGAGCGCGTGTGCCCGACTACACTTTCTAGTACTAACCTCCCATCTTCCAGAATCCTGATTCAAGTCCAGTCTTCAAAGCCTCAAAGTGCGCTCTGTTCAAATCATAATCGTCAGTCTTTCATACTCTTCATAAATTGAAGGGAAAGACTCACGGTCTGACCTTCATCCTGGTCTCCAAAGCTCCCGCATGGTCTGGGATAATGACAAGCCATTCGAACTTGGAAGGAGCTGCTGAGGCCATGGTTCTTGTTAGTCGAGTAATGGGCTTCAGATTTCTTTGAAAAGTTCTTGTTGAGTGTCTGAGGAATATTGACATGTTTATGGTTGACAAAAGTGGAGAGAGTATGGTGAGAAAATAAGTCACGGTCAAGGCGGGGTAGCTTTGCGGAAATTACGGCCGCTGCTGCGGGCGCCCTAAGATCGACATGACCCCTTTTCCGAATTCTCTAATCACACTTCCATTCGAAACAACCACTTATCATTCGATTCAAGTGAGCAAATATTGAGCCTTGAAGTACTGTTTGTAAATGACGCAATGTGAAGGCAACCGGAATCTTAAGAGTACGTGTCTTCAAGCTCTTACCGTGGTGCCGTATTCTTGCTTTCGTAGAGTTTACTCTTTTTCCTTTGAATGTCATGCTGAGATAAAAAGAGCCCATGAGAGCGGTAGTAACCACTCTATTGGAGACTTCCAAATAGCCAGTCTCCTAGAACTCTGATATGGGAGGATGGTGAATAGTAAACATCACGTGTCTGGGAGCAGTCCTTGAGATGCGGTCGAATCTGTTCATTCATTTGACGTCAAGCATTTCCCCTTTCTAATTACATCAATTCTCACAAGAACTGGGCAAAGAATGTCCGGACGATCCTGTAGCCTCTGAGATACTCTTCAAAAGCGTGGAGGTTATTGAAATCGGCTCTGGACGTCATCCACCCATGTACCTGATCCGTGAACGTTTCACTGTAGCTCTTTGGTGAAGCCACTTTGAGAGCTTCTATCCATGGCTCCATCACCTAAACATGAAATGTCAGTCTCTTTCCGAACAATGACAACGTATTTGCTTGAATCCGTTTATATTCTAAACTTCGAGGGGAAACCACTGCCGGTCATACCTCAGGAACTTCGTCCATACTAGGCAACACGACATGCGGAATGGTTACTTTCGTAGCATCATCCTGCTCCAACAGGGAAGGATGGCATTGCGCAGATGCTTTAAAAGGTGTCCCAGTCTGCGAATGCAATACAGCAATCTTTCCACCCCAGCAGAACCCCATAATAGCCCAGCTCTCAATCTCAGGATTGTCTTTCTTCATAGCATCAAGCAGGGGAAGGATCAAGGGTACAGTCTTGTCCGGATTTGCTGGCCCTGTCATGAAATCGTTGATGGCTTTCATCTGAACTGGTGTTTTGGGAGGATAATTGGCAATGTCTGCTGGCGAATCTCCAAAGAAAACTGGCATGAAGACCTTGAAATCGCCTGCTTCATCGGGAGTTGGAGAGTAACCAGACGCAAGGATGTCTGCTCCTCGAATTGCTTGTATGTACAAGCCGAAGACATCATAGCAGAGGAAGATACCCCTTTTGGCAGCAGCTGATCCCGTTTCATCTTTCCAGAACTTAGCTCCAGCATATGTTGCACGCTTGAGCATAACTTACATGTTCTCAGACCATTGTATTCGGTGTATTTGCCCTTCGGATCATAATTGTAGCCTCCAGCAAGTGATACTGGGGGCCGCGAGCAACATGCTTTGCTCTGAGTCAACATTGTGTCAAGGAGCCAGTGTGGACCTTTTATTCAACCAAAAAGGCGTGGTCTGTAGTCGATTGAAAAGTGGAATAGGGAGACTTTGCATCTTTATCTACTTCTCCGGATGGAATTCTCTGCGCTAACTTTATTCACATTTCACCTCCGCTCATGCCGCGAGTACCTAAATTTCATGATTACTAAATTCGGATCAGCCATAGTGCTCACCATGTCAGATTTTCAGTTGGCAGGACTCCTGGAGAGTTATCCAAATCGCAAGGCTTTGACTGAGTTCTGCTTACGACATACTAGGCACATGTATGACTGTGCATTCGAATCGTGTGATTGGTCGAGTCATGCTGCACGTTACGCTTGTGTTTGCCGGTTTGGGTGTTCTGCCGTGAACGAAGCATTTTCCAAGCCTTATGAATCCAGACTCGGCTCAATTGAGGTGCTTTCAACTATCTTGATTAGTTTCTCGATCGTTGAAGTAATATAATATTCGTGAAATCCAAAATTGCATTCTGATATTGCAAAATTTGGCTTGAAGAGCCCCAAGAGCTATTTCAATCCCCCTCAAATCTTCCCAGTTACTGTATATGTTATGAGTTTATCGATTTTACAGTCATTCAAGGTAACGGGATGACGTGGATTTCAAATTGTCCATCATCCAACTCGGGAATGGCGACTAGAGAAACAGCGCCTATACACCCCAAATATGAGTAATATCTCCGAAGCCTAGACTATTCAACATTTGACCTTCAAACCTATTCAGCATTTGACTTTCAAACACCATTAGAAGTTTATGCTATGGCCAGATTATCGCGGGCTTTGATCTCCGGGGTTTGACTGAAATGGGACGAAAGAGCCGCTGTTTGTGGCATGCAGAAGGCGTCCCGTGAGATTACTGATCACAAATCTTGTCTTCATAAACGTCATATGCTCGAAAGCAATGACTTGCAAAATAATTCAGGTATCCGCGTGAAATACGAATGCAAGTGCTCAGGTTAGTTAGTAAAGACGAATAGGGAAGACTTGGAGAGACCCGTCAGGTATCTCACTCCACCAAGGCTTCTTTATATCACTGAGTATGATCCTATACTGAAGCTACAAACATTTCCTCTCTTTCTTTAACCAAAGGAGCTTTCCCTTGGCGTCACAGTAGAGCTTCGTGCATCCTTGATCCACCTTCATCTCATATCACGTGATCTTGTATTCGTTGGAAGGGCCTCAAGTACGCCCAGGTGGAAGCTACAGTAGAACCTCGATATAAGAATACGATCGGGACCCGAAAATCATAAGAATATAGCCAGGTATTCTTATATCAAGGCCCTATGACTTAGAAAATCAAGAAACGGGACCCAAGAATCAATTCTTATTAGTCAGGTATTCTTATGTAGAGGATTCTTATATCGAGGTTCTACTGTAGAGGATGCCCGGCATTGGTTCCTATTAGGCAGCCGTAAATATAGCCAGCATCAAAATCCAGAGTGAGATTTGAACGTCGGGGTTTGAACGGACGGGGTTTGAAGTCCAGGAGTTTGGTGGGATTGGCGAATGATTACTGATCACTTTTTCTTCAATACCGAGCCCATTTCAAATATTGAGGAATAAATAGATGGTGATAGATAAAATTCAAGATAGTTTTCCTACAGATGTATCTTAAATTATATAATCCAGATTGTGCCTGGCCAAGTTGTGGTTTGTAACAGCACGTGAAAGAACGGAGAATGTGGGGGACTCAAAGTGATCAATGGCCCCTGAATGCTTGCCAAATCGGGAAAATGGTCTTTTGCCGAAAGGGAAATTTCTTCAGGTGCTACCCGAGGAATTGCTGTAGTTTTCAATGCATAAACAACGCATCCCTGTCATCTTTTGGTCATCCATCTATTAACACTCATCTACCATTTTGAAAATGGAGGTCTGTTCAATATCTCAGGCATCTCAGTTGTACTGGGCGTCAATGATGTGCAGTACTTCTTGGTATCGGTCTTTGGATCGGGCTTGATCGTTTCTGTTGTCTTTCTCTTTCACCAATTGCCATGGCCACTCCTTGGCCCCGTGTCTGCACACAACCAACTTTCTACGGAAAGAATAAGTCAAGTGTTGCCATCAAGATCAATTTACCGAAGTTATCTCCAATTGATGATGGGGGTCGTTGCTTCTCAATTTTCTTCGTTTTCTAGCCTCAGAGGCTTAGCTATCATTGGCGAAACAGGAAGAAACGACAAGGCTGCATCCCCGTTCGCACTTGCATCCGCAGCTCCGCGATGTGCAAGTCAAAACTGGATTTACCGGAACGTAAAACCAGAGCTTCTCAATGCAATATATTCAGGATTCCGATAAATTAAGGTATGGTTAATCATAATTTCAGGCAGACACTCCAATCCAGGTTGAGGCCCCTGGATGTAGTCTTGAAATATGGTCACGTGACAGACGAGAAGGCAGGAACAAGGAGTGACCAAGTTGGATTATTAGGTTGCGAAGATACTAATAAATAAACCAAGTACAGTAGTCTGTACTTATAGACAGGAATTTCCCTATTACTCATGGAACACGTCACTCTGATCAAGTGATCTCTCAGTCATGTGAGGCGGCACATGTCTCATGGTGCTTAGAACCAGAGAGTCACTGATTACTCATTTCAACATTTAGGCCAAAATTTAGGGGTTCCGCTCTGACCCCCTATATTCCTACCTTTTATATCGGAACACTGATAAAAATTCCAAGAAAGCATTCCGATATAGAACATAATGAGGATTCTGAATATACTCACCTAAAAATCGTGGAATCCGACGACTGCGGCCGAAATAAAGAGGAATCCGATATATAACGTTCCGATATATCCAGTTTTGACTGTATTCCACAGTTCTTCCACCAAACTGGCAACCGCTCGTTCATTCTTCACTTAACAACCACCCCCCCCTTTCTTCTCTCTTTTATTATATTTTATTTTTTTTCAGATCAGTAATCCAGGTTTTGTATGCGAACCTGTTACTGCAAGATGCCGTCACAGTGACAGTACCTCTAGAAGTGGCTATGGCTGCCTACTCCGGCACGACACTTAAGAACCAGGAGCTTGACCTCGGGAAATGGAAATGCCATAGAGGGGGTTTCTGGAGAGGCAAATTTCGAAGATCATTGCCAGAAATGTCAAAACAGAAAGAGGAAATGAGTTCGTGGCGACTGGAAATGAATCCTGACCCAGACAGAGGCAGGGACAATGCAGGTTCGATTTCCTCTTGAAGCTATTCACAGCGAAGAACCAACTCCTCAGTTGTAGACACAGCCAAATCACCAAACAGTGCCTCTAAGGGCCAAAGCACACCATCTGATTCATCCGCGGACTTTCCATTCATCAATATCTCCAATCCCAACCAATCCTCCAGTCCAACTAACAGGACGTTTGTTCGGAATGCCGTGCAACGGAAACGGACGAAACAAGGAGTATCATCAAGTAGTGAAGGGCGATATCAGGAAGCTGAATCCCCAGGGGAATTAACTTTCGTCAACATTCAAAATCCGAGTCAAAATGCCGATCCTGGCTTGAGGAGATTCATCCGTCAGACAGTGCAGCTACGGCAACGGCAAGAGTGAGCAAGAAGAGAAGCATTCAAGCTTTCTGAACATTCAGAGCCTAACTATGCTTCTTCTCCAACGCTGGAGTGCTAGTGCGAGTGGCCAGGGAGACATCGACACTGGATGGTCTGTTGGATTCGTCAAGATCAACGTAATTCATCCGACTTTCCTTATTTTTTCTATCCGCTCATATGCCGGAGTTCAGGAAAATTTTGGGAGTGATAGGACACATGAATGAAATGAAGATATTTGAAAATTCAATGGGAACAATAATAAATCCTGATTTTGTTCAGTTTTCCCATCCAAATGAATACCGAAGCTCATAGACTGGTTGAGTACTGTAAGTTTTTCTCATCAAATGTTTGTTTTCCACGGGATATCACTAATGTGGACCTACATACAGTGCACACGGGTCTCGGTCCTGGCACCGCAGCATTCCGACCGATATGGTTCGAGAAGAATTGAGAGATCCTGCCGCTTTCCTGCAACAATTGGGCACGGCTTCTATGCATCTCAGTCTCATCCATGGTAACGATCCGAGCCAGGCATTCATTTACCAGCAGAACGCAATCCGGTCCGTCAACGATCGACTCTCTGACCCGGTCCAGAGCCTGAGCAGAGTATTGTGCAGCCGTTGTGAGCTTTCTGGTTTACGATGCACGTACTTCCTTTCCAAGAGCGTTATATCTTCTTTCTGTCACTAACAAATCGTCAGGTTGTTATTCTTGATGTGGAAATATGCCGCGTGGACAAAGCAGGCTTGCACCGTATAATTCAACTCAGGCGCGGGATTGAAACACTGGAAGATGATAAAGTTTTGGTGTTGATAAATCTCTGGTAAGATTTATTATCCAGTAAATTAGTTTAGATTCATGCTGACTGGCCTAGGCATGATGTTTGCGATGTCTGCGCATTCGATGTACCGCCAAGTTACGGGATTCCCAGGCGCCACTTGGACTCGTTTCTTTAGAATCTCCCATCCCTCCTTCAAGAAGTTTTCTGAACATCATTTGGAAATGGAATCAAATATATCCCAACCGAAAAGAACTGGTGAGGGTTCTGTATAATCTTTTCGTCCTCAATGCTCGGATTAATGTTGGGATGCCAGCGATATTCGAGGTTCCCTTCTTTCTTGGCATACATATCAACCCAATAATCCTTCGATTGCTCCCTCCTACAGAGCAAATCAACGAGCCTGGAGAACCGATTGAAACAGCATGTCGAGTAGCAGCACTGATTTACCTCGGAGATATGCAAGTCGAGTTCTTTTTTTACCACGTAACGGGATATCACTTCGTCGAAAGACTCAAGCTCGCAACTCTGGAAGAGATAACTGAATGGGACAAGTTCCACAATCTTAGGCTATGGGCACTAGTTGTTGGCGCAATAAAAGCATCGCCAGGAGATCGTCTGCTCTTCATTGATGGAATCAGAAGAACTTTTGAGCGTCTTATATCTCGACTTGGGAGGAAGCAACAGTAGTTGTAGCGAGCATCTTTTGGAATGACGAGATCTATGGGCAAAGGTGCTATGAGCTTGGAAAGGACGTGATGGAAGCTCGATCGAGAATAAACTAAAATTAAGTACTCGAAAATACCAGACTATAGCGTTCAACGTGCCCACCAATTGTTCAAGCTTTACTGTTTCCAAATATAGCAAAAAATGCCTTGGAATATTATACGGAGTAGGTTGAAGGAATTGCACCTTATGGTAACCCCAGGTTATCCAATCTAGACTCCCTCTGTATTTCATACCTTGATAGTCTGATATATGCTTTTCAGCCTGATGTGATGGTGATGCTTAAAGAGATTACCCAAGAGATATGGAACATAGCCAAAGCGATAAGTTCCAACAAAGGCTATCGTTTCGGCTATCAGACAGTCGGAGGGGAAGCTCTAGGATACGAGCTAGCATATTACCTCAATCTAGGAGTCGACGTTTGCGTACAGAATGATTGAGATAGCTTGAAAGCAGAGTTACATCCAACTTTTGCAAAGGCTGGTTCAACTATTGGGTGCGAGGTCGACTAGAGCGTCATAGCAGTAGAAAGCGTACTCTCTCTGAAACAGAGCAGTCTGGACTGTAACTGCTTCCTCTCTGGCCTTATAGTTGCTTGCGACTGTACGAAAGCCGTGGTCAAAAGCCTTGCAACTACAGGGTATTCAGAGCCTGTAATGTCGCAATATGCCCTGTAACGCCTGTAAATCGAGGCTAGGGTGCCTGTAAGCTTCCTGTAGATGATTGGGCAGCGGACTCAGTTATCAGGTCTGAGCGCGGGCTGTCCAATCGCTTCAGGGAGAACCATGCGGATTTTACAGGGACTCTAGCCTAAAATTACAAGCCCACACAGGGCTCACTGGCAATTACAGGCTAAACATCCCGTAGTTCAAGACTTTTTGACCGCGGCCTTCGTACTCTCCCCCCCCTAAATGAATGTAACAGTGGGCCCTTAGAGCACAGACATTCTGCCATACAAAATCCCCTGTCGACAAGGACCCACTATTACATTCCTTTAGGGGGGAGAGTAACGATGACAGTGTTTTCACAAATATTACCTCGGATATCATGCCGTTGGTTTCTGGCAAGTCACCTGACCACGCTAACCTTATCAGCGTTGACATCCGAATAGGCGTAGACCCCACGACGACATTTCAGGACCTTCTCGGCATCACGATAAAGAACGTGAGTCGGGGAAACTTTCAGCTATGGGGCCCTATTTAGCTATCAGCCGGCCGAGCCTTCCAAGCCTCGAGCTTTTTTTAAATTTTTTTCTTTCACACCCTCAAGAAATGCCAAGTGCGGCGCAATACCTAAATGCAGCTGCAGAAGACTCCCATCAGCTTCTAGCGCCTTGGAAAATCTTTTGTCAAGGGTATTACTGGCCGAATGGCTAAATGCCCAGAGTCTTATCAGTAATAGACGAGGGGAAAACCTACCAAAAGATTACGAAACTCAATTTTTGATTGTGAAGGTAGGGATATAGGCCGTCTGACGACAGTTCGGAGTAACCCGGCTTTAGTAGTGGATGGCTTCTCTTCTCTTCTTCACTTCTTCGTCTCTCATTCTTCTGCTCTCTCTGTTCTTCTGTCTCTATCAAGTTGAAGAAGGAACGTTGCTAGTATGACAACCTTTAATACTTACGATGGCTCATCTGCCTCCTCGCCAGATCGAAAGCATTACACCGAGCCAAAAGAATATCCGGAAAACATCGAAATTTCCCACGCAGAAGATGATCATCATCACCTTCACAGGGGGCTAAAGGCTCGCCAAATAACCATGTAGGTATGCGGAGAGCAAAAGGTCACTATCAGAGACTGTTTCATGAGTTTCTACTCGAAATTTGTCTCAGAAGTACTTCTTCCAAATGTCTTCCCAATGAAGTATTATGCTGACTCTCCGATGCTCTGCAGGATCGCTATCGGCGGAGCCATTGGGACTGGTTTGATTATTGGAACGTAAGTCTCTAAGTTGATTCAAGAATTGATCAAACTTGGCAACCAGTTGGCTGACATGGGAACTACAGTGGAAAGTCTTTGGCGCAAGCAGGGCCAGTATGCAATCCTCGGGACATTTCATTCCCTATTCCGTTTGAACTCGCAAGTTTACAGCGTATATTCTGTTTCAAAGAGTATCTCTTTAGAGTAAACACATGTTTGGGAACTAGCGAACCTCGCTTGGCTCTCTCTTCGTTCCTTCTTGAGCAACTGCTAACTCTGAAAACTTGAAAGGCTCCCTTGTTCATTGGATATACTCTCGTAGGATTTCTTTGCTTTCTCGTCATGGCAGCGTTGGGCGAAATGGCCGCTTGGTTGCCCCTTCAGTCTGGCTTCACAGGATACGCGACCCGCTTCGTCGATCCTGCTCTTGGGTTCTGCTTGGGTATGTTTGTGTGTCCATTCTATTCGTCCAAACTAAAAATTTGAAGGTTGGAACTATTGGTTTAAATATATCATTGTCACTCCTAACAAGTGGGTAAAATGTTTTGTTTCTCTCCCGTATCATGAGTTCTACCACGCAATTCTAGTACATGCGGTCGTCTTCAGAGCTCAAACTCCCGAAATTCCTCTCTGTTTCCTTCCTTAAAAGCAAATTCTGACTCCGTTATTTCCACAGTCTTACAGCGGCATCGTTGGTGATTCAGTACTGGGTCCCGAGAGATAAACTGAATCCAGGAGTCTTCATTGCAGTGTTCCTAATTGCAATTGTGGTCATCAACTACGTGGGAGTTCGCTACTTCGGAGAATTCGAATTTTGGCTCAGTAATGCTTCCATTTCCCGATGAAAACATAAAATTCTAACGAAATTATAGGCAGTATTAAAGTTATCGTCATCATTGGGCTCATTCTCCTGAGTTTGATCCTTGTCTGTGGAGGCGGCCCGGATCCGGCAACCGGCTTCACATATTGGAAAAACCCAGGCGCCTTTCATGAATACATTTTACCTGGGGCCGGTGGACGCTTTCTCGCTGTCTGGAGTACCTTCACTACAGCCGTTTTTGCCTATCTAGGTACTGAGTTAGTTGGAGTTACCGTGGGTGAAGCAGCAAACCCAAGAAAGGTCATTCCAAGAGCCATCAAACTCACATTCTACCGAATCCTCCTTTTCTACGTGGTTTTGGTGTTCCTACTCGGAATGCTGGTTCCTTACAACTCGAAAGAACTTCTGGATGCCAATAAGAAATCGAATTCTGCTTCAGCTTCGCCGTTTGTGGCTGCTATCAAGCTCAGCGGCATCCACACCTTACCGGCGATTCTGAATGCCTGCATTTTGATCTTCGTGTTCTCTGCTGCAAACTCTGATCTTTACATTGCGTCCAGGACACTCTACGGTCTGGCTCACGAAGGAAAAGCACCTGCATTGTTCAAACGCACCGACAAACGCGGTGTTCCCATCTTTGCGCTAGGCCTCTCAGTCCTGTTCTGCCTCCTCGCCTTCCTCGGAGTAAATACAGCCTCTTACACAGTATTCGGCTATTTCGTCAACCTCGTGACCATGTTCGGACTCCTGACATGGATCTCCATCCTAATCTCCCACATCTACTTTGTCAAAGCGCGCAAAGCGCAAGGTATCCCAAACACCGCTCTCGCCTACGTTGCACCCCTAGGAATGTGGGGATCAGTCGGAGCGCTTATCTTCAGTATCCTCATTGCCTTCTTCAAGGGATTCGCTTTGTTCTGCTACAAGAAGACCGGTGGCGCTAAGGCAAAATTCGATACCGATACCTTCGTCACTACATATCTCGGCATTCCTCTCTACATTATTATGTTCTTCGGGTATAAGATAATCAAGAAGACCAAGGTTATTAAACCGCATGAAGCGGACTTGTATAGTGGTAAGGCCAAGATCGATAGAGAGGAGGCTGAATTCTTGGCTCAGGAGGAGGCTAAGAAGGGGGGTCCTGAGACTAAATTGGAGAGACTGTATAGGTTGACTCTTGGATGGGCTTTCTAGGGTTAGATCTGTATGATGTTGAAGTACAGATATGGGATGCATGACGATGGATTATGACGCACGGTTGGTGATCGAGAGGACTACGACAGATTTCGTTGGTTAGTTTCAATCTCTTAAATGCCTAATGACCGAATATGCTCCGTCTCCTAGCAATTCAGCGATTTGCATCTTCCGTTCTCTTGCACAGTTTTACTTTTTCTCGTGACGGACGAGTTAGTTTTCAAGCTGGAATAGGAAGAGAATTCAAAAGCAAGATGTGATGGGGACAAGAGGTCGTAAACTTGGCTATAGGTATTGAGATGAACTCTCCAATCTTGAATTTCAATTACGAGATGGTTTGAGATATTCGAGGCGTGAATGGCGGTGCATCTTCTTGGTGTGGTGTACGGTGTAGGAGGAACTCACGCAAGTGTGGTGCTGCCATGCGAGGCGACTCGAGGGTCGATGGTGCTATCGTGTTGAGCAAGGCAGGCACCATTTGGGATGTCACGCGTGTGGTAGACGAGACAGTCGTGTCAATTGAAGAAGGAGCCGGACGGCATTGTCACAACATAACACATTGACAATGACAGTCAACACTACCAAAAATGGAAGGAAGAGGGGGAACTAGCGCCAGACTAAGATTTTTAGCTCAGCGTGTCTCTTCTTCTCGTTTCTATGTCATGTAGTCACTTCATTCAACATCAAAAACTATGCTCCAAGCATCTGAGGCTTCAGCCAATGTATTCTCCTCGCTTCATTCAGCACCTCGACATCTTGCCTCCTCAACTCAATCGTCGAATTCAACTACCTTCCTTCAACTCTCTCTCGTCGCAATCACCGGCCTGACTAACTCACTCTTGTCTTTCCACCCAGTCATCTCAAACGTCAGTACCCCTACCATTCCCATTCCATCCCCTATTTTTCAAAAGCACTCATCATCCCAAAGATCAAACCAACATTCCCCACACACGCTGAACAGGTACATCAGCGCCTGAGAGTAAGATTCGGTGAGCTTGGACGAGCTAAAATCAAGACGGCGAATCTGAACCACTCATGTCCACTGATACTTGCTTCCTTCTGCTTCAAGCTTTATGTTTGACAGCAAGTTGAGGTTGTCCTTTTGATCCGTCGAGCCACCTGCTCGTCTGAACTCGATGCGATGTGTTGAGCTTCGTTGTGTCCCTGTTCGTGAGGATGATGGCTAGATTTGTTGCTGTAGTTTTAACATTACGCTTTACTTCCTGTTAGCATTGCGCTAACATGCCCTGGATATCCCTCTCTATCTAGGAGTTCATCGACGGCGCGGATGGGGCACTGCTTTGCAGCGCTCACCTCTTTCACAGTCGCAACATCTGACGACTTGATGTTTTAGCCTTTGGGTGTAAAGAACATCGTGTTTTGTGGCAGTGGGCGATTTCAGGGCGTTTCTTTGTTCATTACTTCATGGTATATGTCATCACGATTCCTCGACAGCGTGAATTCCTTCCCAGATTCCCGGATCACATCACAGTTATGTGGGTGCGTTACATTGCTGGCCACACCTTCGCTGCAGCGTACGGGACGATGAATGAGCTTCTTCCTTCATGTTGTGGCTATCTTGCGGGCATTCCTATCTTTATGATCCCTCGAATGCCGTAGCCCCTTGAATGCTGCATTCGATGAGGATGAAGCTCGATAACGATAGACGTCGGTACGGATGAAGTACGAGGCCGTACAACGTGTAAGCTTCATCACAGAATCAGAGTACCTTTCATGACGACCTTTCCCTATTGATTGAACGCCTCGTTTCGAAGATTTTCACTTCATCTCTTGATACAGCCGGATGCTTTGGCACGCGTCTGAGACCGACACAGAAACTATCCACAAGCTTGCTTGCTAATGAATGCTTTTTGAGTGACCTTACGAGAGTGAACACACTTAAAGGAAGTTTACAACCAACTGGCGATAATGATGTCGCTGCCGGGATTCTCCCTGAACTGGCGAATGTAAATTCTATTCTTGACAGCTGTCTCGAAACTATCGATTGAGGTTCAACAAGCCCTCGATGTATCTTTTTGTATCAACACCAATACCCTGAGCCAACTTCCCCGGTCCAGCAGCCCAGCCGGCATCTGCATCCACCGAAGAGCCACTAACAAATCTCCCCGCCGATTTGGCAGGCACATGATCACTTGCCCTTCTTATCAAAAAGATCTCCTTGTCCTTAGGGAAATACTCATTTGTGTTCGAAGGTGTCTTAAGGAAAGGATGCGCGGGGCCAGAGGTCATGCTCGCACTAACCGTACTTGTCCCGCGTGACGTGAATTTGCCTGGTACCATGCCTGTAGATTGTGCTGAATCTGAGCTGTCTTCGGCGATGAGGGTGGGAACCTTGACGCTGCCAGAAGCCAATGTAGTAGTTTGCTCTGGATCCGGTACTCGAGTCCAGACGACCCACCAACCGCGGCTTGTCTTGCAGGTTCGTTCAAACTCAGATTTGTCTGGGGTGGTAGCAATGTAGGTTTGGATGATTTGCATATGAGTGTTCAATGCTTCGATACGAGACCAGGGTAAGGATTCATTTGGTTTCGGCTGCATTTGGAATGGGTCTGGTATATTGGGGATCGTTGAGTTGACGGTTAGGAGTTTGGGGTCGTAAACAAGGTCGTAGATCGGTGTTTTGACATCTTCTGGGCCAGCCGTGGCGATATCTGGCTTTGAAGCCCGGTATGAGGTTGAATTGAGCAAGGGCTTATGTAGAGGTCCAATCTGATAATGCAAAGATCGATATAAACTGGTCAAAGCAAGAGCATTGGTCCTCAATTCGAACAGGAAGACGAAAATGAAGGGCTTGTTGACGTAGACAACGACGTGTAGTTTCTTCGTCTTATTCCGGTCCTGACTTTCGAAAGATGTATTGGACGTCTCCGTGTGCTCAGACCCTGTGTGTTTGGAGGAGGAATGCCATTCACTGTCAGTGACTCCAAGGTCAATACTGATATCAGCCTCAGCACGGGCATCCTCCTCCTTGTTCAGCTCCAAAGTCAAAGTTCGTAGAACTAATCTTGCGTTGTAGATGTCGGTTTCAGTAGCATACTGCATGAAGTTTTCGAGATCCCCTTCGGCTAGGTCTTCTTCGTCCTCCTCGTCTTCGATGTTGCCCATTAGACCTATTAGAAAGTGCCCGACAGAATCATCAGGCGGATACATTGGGGTCTGGGATGGTGAGATTTTGCTGGTATCTTTGCCCGAGAGTTGCCCTGCGGGAGTTGACAGCGTCTCAGCTGTCTGAGTGTCGATTTGGCTTTCATGCTTCGTCGAACTTCCGCCCAGAGACCAATAAGTCCCATATCCAAACTTGAGATAGCTAACAAATTTATTGGTATAGTTGGAATCGCTGTCCGTGCTAGTAAAGCTTCTGCTAGAAAGCGATCTCTTGATTGACGGGTGTGGATCCATGGATCTGAGTTTATCGTGCTCACCGGCCTCCTCGTCCATAGGCTTTGGTGGAATTGTCTTCAAAGGATTTTGTCGTTTTGCCTTGTCACGAATACTCAGACCATAGACTTGTCTGGAGCCCTGTTTAGCTTCTGGAGAAAGCTCCTTCTTCTTTGCTTGTGTCTTCGCTTTTGATTTCTTCGTTCGGCGATTCGATGAAGGATTATCGATAACGCCGTAAGCATGAGGACCCCATCGATAGAGATCCTCAACCCAATGAGAAACGTCACGAAGCGATTTCCTAGACAGAGCACCGGTGCCAAGGAATATGACACCATCTTCTGCTGCAGGTTCATCCCCAGAACCAAGCCAAGGGCCACTTGGCTTCGCTGGACTCTGAGCCTTCTTGCCTTTCTCGGTCTCGTTTCTTGGGTCCCCGTCTCCAAATTTGGACACTATCACATCAACGAGTCCATCTATTCGACCGACGAAGCCTTCGAGAACCTCACGCTCACCGCTACCTCGTTCTTCCTCGCCAACCCCCATTCCAAGCTCTCCACAAGCGGCAATCTTGATTCCGCCATAAAGGTTATTCGCGGGATTACCATGCATCAAGACGTTCCATGTTGACAGAAATGTATCCCAGTATCGTCCCAGTATTCCCATAAACTTTGATCGTCTTGTTCGGACAAAGAGCGCGCTCATCGAAGAGGCATGGTGTAGAAGGAATGTTGAGTGGGCTTGCAGCAGGTCTCCAAGAAGCAGTATTGGAGGTTTGACTTCGCGGGACGAGTATTCGGTCGTCTCTTTCTCTTCAGCGGCTTGGCCTTTGGTAGAAGGCGTCTTAGCGGTACCGCGGAGAACTGTCAAATTGATGGACTAGAAGAGTCAGCATTGGCAAGTCTTTGGGAGTGATTTGACTGACAGCCAGAATCCACCAGCCTGCCTCCAACTCATGAAGTATAATGCGAGACTTTTCGGTCTCTATTGTATCCACGGATCTGCCTTCGGAAAAGCTTCTTCCAAACTCTACCATGCCCTGGGCAAGCCCAATTTGTCGCAACCGCTCATTCTTTTGTTCCCGAATGGCATCTTGTATTGCATTGGCGTCTGAATGGCCTGTCTGCCGACTTCGATCTCCTCGAGACTCCGCAGAGGAATAATAAACAATTTGGTTGTCGAGGGTTTCATCTGTTGAGCCCAGAGAGGGGTTGTAGATGGCTAAGAAGCCTAATTGGGCTGGAGTGACCTTTCGAGGTTGTTCTGACATTGCATTTTCGAGTGCGGGCAGAGAGAGGTGTTAGGGAGAGGAAGGGATAGGAAAGAGGAAAGATGTAAACATTCGCACGCCGCCACCCTCGTGCATCTTCGAGGGCGGGTGCTGGGTCCTTGACGGCACTGATGTAATTGGGGCTTAAAGTGCATGCGGACCTTGACCCCGAATCCCTGTCAATTATGCCCGAGAAAAATTGCGGAGGCAGGTCAAAAGAAGTTTATCACGTGCGTCGCTTGTGGACAACACATCCACCTCCTATCGGCCCCTTTCTCAGTCGCTCATTCGATATATCTCCATCGTGATCAAGTCCTTGAGTACAGCCCCATGTCCGGAAGCACTACTTGAGAATTTGTTGTATGTCTAGTCCTTAGTAATGCCGCACCCCGTCAAACGAATCAAACGATGAGATTTCTTCTCCAGTCTTCTAGGATTGCAGAAGATGAGACGAGTGGTTTTGATTCAAATACAGCCTCGAGTCTTTTGCATTGGACTCCCTATACATAAATCGAATGCTGATTGTTTTCTAGCCCTTCATAAGGTTATGAGATGCACTGGCGCGTCTTCAGACATGTTGTCACGAGATCAGCAACTTCCAAACCGGGGTCTTTGTGTGTAGGAAGATTCTATAGTCCTAAAATTATAAAAGTCCAGGGTCACACCGTCCGAAAAGTTCACAGTGTCCAAACTCCAGGAGCTCAAGGGCCAGAGGCTCGAGAAGCTTCGCAAGCGCGAAAGCTAAAGGATCGAGAAGGCCAAACGCGAAAGACATCAAACACACCAAATCCCCCCAAATCCCCAAAAACGTCAAAGCCCCTTCGAATCCTCTTCTGTGGATCTGATGCCTTCAGTAGCGCATCGTTGAGAGCTCTGTATGAGGAGCAAAGACGGAATCCAGATTTGATAGCCTCGATTGATGTGCTTTGTCGTCCCGGAAAGCTATCTGGAAGGTCTTTGAAGACGATACGGGAAGGTACTTGAGAGAGCGCCAACAATCTCATGGCAAAGCTGACTATAAATAGTACCGATCAAAGCTGTTGCCCAAGAACTCGGTCTCCCTATTCATGAAAGAGATACGTTTACGGGTTGGGATGTGAGTAACATCAAGTCCACAATTTGAGCGAGAGATTGACTGCGGACAGTTACCAAAACCACAAGATGAGCCTATAAACCTCATCATAGCCGTCTCATTCGGCCTCTTCGTACCATCACGAATTCTAAGAAGCGCAGAATATGGGGGCCTCAATGTTCACCCCTCCATCTTGCCAAAGTAAGCCTCCGCCCTCTTCTCACAACTCTCATTCTAACCAAACGCACCAGCTTTCGAGGACCGGCACCACTACAGCACACAATCATATCGGGCGCAAAGTTGTGTGGAGTTACGCTGCAAACCCTCGACGAGAAGAGTTTTGACAACGGCACCATACTAGCCCAAACACCAAAGAATGGACTTCCAATACCCTTTGGAACCAAATGCACATATGAAAATTTACTCAACTACATCACGCCTCTAGCTGCCGCGATGCTCGTTCAAGGCCTCAAAGACCGTGTGTTTGTCCCTCCTCTCGTCGACGTTAGGTGGTACGAAAAGAAGAACCTTATACACGCATCAAAGATCACTTCATTAGATCGATACATTAACTGGCGCATATACACCGCTGCAGCAATCGAACGCCGATATCGAGCACTCGGTCGATTGTGGTGCGACATGCTCTTGAATCCCGAGACGAAGAAGCGACTTGTGTTCGAAGACTTCGAGCTCGTTTCCGTGCCCGAGATTCTTGGGAACTTCTTCGCACGACACAAGGGGCACAGATATGCAAGTGTGGAACCTGATGAGGGAGAGAAAGAAGTTATTCATTTTGTGATGGTTTCTGATAAAGATGGTGTTAGACCCAGGTATTTCGTGATCGATGGAGACGCGGTAATATTTTTGTGCCGGAATGGTGCTTTGAGAGTGAAGGAAATTACTGTTGAGGGAAAAGGAAAACAACCTGCTGCGAAGGTTTTCCAAGGTGTTAAAGACTGGGAGGAGTGGAAGGTGTATAGGGATAACTATAAAGTGAGGGCCGAGAGGCTAAAGGACGATGTCTCACATGGGAGGGCGAGTAAAAGAGTTGATCAGGAAGTTGACGAGAGAATTGCAGATAGGGAGAAAGAAGAGGTTTCTCGGGTATCTGGAAAAGGGATTGAGGAGGCACGTGAGAAGGAAATGGACGATGGAGTGAAGGAGGAAGTTGATGAAGGATTTGGCAACGAAATTGAGGGGAAGGTCGACAAGGGAACCGACGCTGGGGTTGAGAAGGGAACCGACGATGGTGTTAACAAGGGAGTTGATGAAGGACCTGCTAAGCGAATTGAAGAAGTTCAGGAGAAGCCGGAATGAGCTCCCGTCCGTCTTAATTTGTAATTTTAGGGCTCTCTTCTCTAGAGCCAAAGTCATATATATATGTAGATATCCTCTCTCACAGATCTAAACCGATTAATTGAAGCCTAATGTATGAACAACTATTTGAGACTCCAATATGTACGGTATCATTAAAACTCCATAAAAGTCCCAAGAGGCTCCCAAATTCGCTAACTGCACCTTAAGGCCATCCAAACCATGTGAAATTGACGTGCTCGAATTCCGATCCAAGCCCTCCAATTTTGAATCCAGGTCAAGCCTCAACACTTGGGACAAGATGGAAACCTCCACTTCAACTCCCTCTCACAATACTAATATGGAAATCCAAGCTTAAGGAACTTCATGAATTTGTTGACGTGATGGTGCCTCTGCCGCCACTGGGGTCGCAGTGGTCGAGCCAGGAACCTCAGCACAACCCCCATGCTTCTGAGCGTCCTGGTAACCCGTGTATCCTCCAGCCGAATATTGAGGTGCATCTCCATATGGTGTGTATGGACTCTGTGGTCCATACTGGCCATTCGTATTGCTACTTCCGAATTGGTTATCCGGCGCCTCGTATATCCTGTTGGCCGCGGCATTTCGTCTTCGATGTCTCCATGCCAGGAATACAACGCCAAGTAAAGCCAGAACGCCGAGAGCAACGCCGACGCCAATTCCTGCTTCGGCACCTGGGGAAAGCCCTGAGGATGAGCTGGCTGCGGTTGTGGTTGAGGACGGTACGACTGATGTGGCAGTTGCGGAAGATGAGGAGGCCGCAGATGATGTTCGGGAGGAGGTGGAGGATGACGCTGATGCTGAGGCTTGATTGATGGTAAATTTTGGGCTCACAGCTTGTTCCCCAAACTGTGTTCCATTGACCAGGATGAAAGCAAACACGTTCCCTTGTTAGAGCGTAATGCTGTTTCCCCATCCCACAGTGAAGGCATAGTTTTGACCAGTGGCAATGTTTACATTGACTTCGCCAATAGGAGCCAAAACAGTGTTCGCACCATAGCCATGCTGGGGTGGGAGCGGTCCGAGTGATGACGATTGCAGCTGAGAATGTGTCGTCGTGTCGCTATGCGAAAAGTTCGAGTCCGTCGCGTGATGGGTACTGGCTGCGTTACCATGGGAGTGATGGGGCTGGCTTGAGTGCCGTCTGTTGGACCTGGAACTGCTCATAGTGGTTTCCTCAGATCTTCAGTAGTCGGTTCACAAATGTTGAACCCCTACTGAAGAGAAGAGTGGTTCGGAAATCGTGAACCGCCTCCAACGCGGGATAGCAGTTGAGCTTGAACTGAGATGCGACGGAAGCAAACCTATTAGGACGTGACAACACATTGAGCACAACCCTTGTAAACAGTCAAAGCAAATGCTCTGAGAAATCATTGGGTACCAAGCTCGTCTGATGCATCCATCAAAACATGCAGGATTCTCGGTATTTGGCCCCATCAACTCTTGTGTTTTCCCTTTACCCCTTTAAGCCAGGAGGTGAAATGTTTACTCAATAATCGCGATTCCCTGACTTTTTCGGAGCGATTTAACTCCAGGCAACTCATCTCTTTCAACTTCCTATTTCGCCTAACAGCTGCTATGAGATACGGATCCCGAACGTTGATCAGATGATAGCAAGGAGGTGTTTCTCTTGGATATATTCTCAGAAAAAAATATCAAAGACAGCCTTCGAAATCAAGTCAGCATCTTGGCATAAAACATCGCCCCTTCCCCTCCCTCCCATTCATCCCCATCAATCTTCATCTCATCAACAAGCAAACATGAAACTCCTTTCATTAAACATCTTCGTCCCCATTATACTCTTCGCATCTCTAACTTTCGCAATCCCAGTTCGCCTACCAGTTGCGGTCGTCTTCCCATCTTCACAGTCTGCACAAACGTTCATCCTAGGAGATTACGTGCTGATCGGATGGGAAGGTGAGATGCAAGGAGTCTTACTAATGCTTCTCAACGCAAAAACTTCAAAATCGGTGAAGATCGTTGGTGAGTTCTTACTGCCTCCCTCCCTTTCCGTTTCGCATCTACCCAAGAGGGAAGGTACGATTCAGTATTATGACATGAAATAAAGGAGACCATCGAAATTACTGCCCGCAAATACCTTTGGAAGGTGGACGAATACAACCTACCAGGCAAACTGGGCGAGGAATTTCGTGTCGGCTTTACGATGAGAGTTGGCGGGTTCTTGGGTTGAGTGGGAACTTCGTCGAAAGTCGGGAGCCCACGAAGGGAGTCTGGAGAGCAGAACATGTGAATGGGGAGGAACTCAAGAGAGATCGAACTTCGCCCAGCTCAAGCATTCGACATCACAGTCATGGAAGATCTCATATATTCATCTCTCGAAGAGCGACGCTCATTGCACCACAGATTATGCCAGCCAGGAAAATTTCACAACAGGATGGGCTCTTCGATACTTCAAGCGGGATGAAGGATTGAAGAAGATCACCACACGCTAATTGTTGCATAACTTGAGCAACTTTGCTCAGGAGTTCTGGAAGTCTGATCCCAAGGCCACTATCTCGACTCCGCAAGCCGATTGTGGCATCGGATCTGTTCAATGGGATTCAAAGCTCTGGGGCGAGGCGAAGACATCGATGGAACCTCTTTAAATACTCAACAATATCACCGAATTTGAAATGTTCAAAGGCGATGAACGATCGAGATAAATATACGTCTGCTTTCTTGGCCATCAGTGAAGGTGATCCCTATGTCTATACACACCGACACACCGGTGGATTCATTCCTGCCATCCATCTATCAAAACGCCACCCACCCATCAAAAACCTCTCCTCTAAAGCTGCACATCATTATTAAGCAACCTCACCTCCTCGCCTGGCTTAAAAAAAGCCGGGAGCCCAATGTAAGGACACCCACTACACCGGAACGCATCTCCCAGACTACAATTCCCACATGACCCAACCTTTCCCTGGACCGTGAAATCGACTTCCGCGAGATCGTCAGCGCCGAGCTTGAGGATCTTGAGTTGCGCGTCTGCAGTGGAGCGTTTGGCTGCGTCTTCCGCTGCGATTTTCTCCGCGAGCCCGCAGGTGCAGTCTTTGCATGCTCTGCGGCGCTTGCCTACTCTCGGGGCGCACTCAGGGGCTTTGAATTTGTTAGGATGGGTTGATATTGATAGGGATAAAGAGAGACTTACGAACTGCTACCGGTCTCTTAAGATCTTCCTCTGTGAGCAGTGTGTCCTCGTCAATGAGTTCATCATCGTCGTCATCCTCCCCTGTGATCATAGGCTCTCCAAAATCATCGCTGAAATCCACGAAGCCTACTCCGTTCGGCCTGTTTCCTGTCATATCCACGCTTTTTCTCTTCACGTTCACTGGCACCGTGACTGTTGCCACTGCAGGCCCTGCACTCGATACTGCCGCGCTCTTGTCCTTCCTCCTTAATCGTAGAGGCACTGACTCTGCACTATAATCTGGCTTCACCATCCCATTCCCGTCTGCGACTAATCCCGCCAATATCCCCTCCGTAGCCTCTTCTCCCTGCCCAAATGTCCCATCCTGGCTCTGCAGCTTTCCACCAGCCTTCAACGCAGTAACCATTCTGGCAAATACATCTCTGCCTAACAATTTGCTGCTCTCACTCCGTGTGCCATCTGCATCGCTCAGAATAAGGATTAAATCGTAGGTAGAGTCAGGCAGTCTAACGAGTCCCGCAGACAGGCGATCGAGCATCTGCAGGTCGGTAACAGATCGATCGTAGGAAGCCAGGACATTTCGGAGGCTTTCTTCATGGGATGCGATGGAGGGAGGTGCCAGCAGAAGAGTTCGTGTGTTGGAAGGGTTGACTTTGGTTGATGAGGGGGTCGGATTGAAATCGGAGGCGAAATCTATGGATGGTGCCATGGTTGTTGGTTACGGCGGTGTGCCAAGTTCGAAGTTGTTTAGAGTACTAAGCCGGAATTTTGAATTAGAAATGTTTTCGAGGATTTCTTGGTGCTTATATTGTCGAGGAAGTGAGCTTGATAAGAAGGGTGTTGACAAAAATTTGGAAGATGCTGAGAAATACTGCGCTAACGGCAGCCGGAGCTCGAATCGGACCCTTGTCGCCCACGTCATTCATTGGTTCACCAGGCTTCACCAAAGGACGGCGCTAGCAACCCCGCATTGGGCGGCTTTCAATTCAGTCAAGTGAAGTTTGGGGATCAGGAACATCAGGAAGATGGATCTTGAGATTTTGGAATATATGAATCTCTATCTTCATAATCTGTGTATGTATAACTATGACTTAAGCAACAATAGGCCTTGGGAGCCCCGACCCAAACGGACAAGCGTGGGTGGAGCCTATGGCGTATCCAACGCCTTCCTCCAATTATGTGCAATGTATCGCGTGACTACTCATGCGCTGCTGGAGGCGAGCTCCTCTGAGTCGGGCTACGCTACTTAAAAGCATCTCTCAACCCCCCATCCATCTCCTTCTCTTCATCGTACCACGAACATCAACACAAGTTCACCTTCTTCAATCTCAATCCGAAAATCATCACAAATCCATCAAATCCATCACCAGTAAGCCTTATCTACTGTCAATCTTCTTTACCTCATCAGCGTCGAACCACATTCCTTTGTACGACTTACCTACCCTTCCACATTTGAGTGTACAATAGGGCTTCAATTGCATTAAAAATACCCCCCTTCGAATTCCAAATGCCTGCTAATGCATTCCCAATTGATAGTGGGCAAGACAAACAAGTTCAACGACCGTGACCACGCTGCATTACAGACGTGTAAAAGTGATTTCAATATCCCTTCCTCTCCTCTCTAAAGCCTCCTAGCTCTGGCAGCTAGGCTAGTTCCTAGTCCTCAAAGGCATATAGAGCGATTTCGATTCCTCCTTTTCCCCTCTCTCCTCAAGCCTCGCTCACTGTAGTAGCCTAGCTAGTCCCCAAAGGCATGTAGAGCGATTTCGATTTCCCTTTTCCCCTCTCTCCCTAAGCCTCGCTTACTATGACAGCCTAGCCAGTCCCCAGTCCTCAAAGCATGTAGAGCGATTTCGATTTCCCTTTTCCCCTCTCTCCCTAAGCCTCGCTTACTATGACAGCCTAGCCAGTCCCCAGTCCTCAAAGCATGTAGAGCGATTTCGATTTCCCTTTTCCCCTCTCCCTAAGCCTCGCTTACTATGACAGCCTAGCCAGTCCCCAGTCCTCAAAGGCATGTAGAGCGATTTCGGTTCCCTCTTTGCCTCCTTACCACCTTAGAGCTTCCAATTGTTCAATCTTTCGGGGCGCTTTTCAGCATCGCGGACATATATCATTGTGGAGTGTTTCGCAATCGATCGTTTATAAGGGCCCGAGGTTGGAATGAGCTGCTGGCCAGCAGATATTGGATCTTATTCGTGGCTTGGGTTGTGGGTTCGGACTGCCGCCGGCGGCTTGTTGGCGGTCCAGAGCTGGCTTTTTGATACCCGAATGGGTACTAAGTAATATATCTGTTGGCAGATTATGAGGTTGAGAAGAGGTACTAGAAACCTGTGGCAGGCTGGCATATGATCTGGAGCAATACAAATGTGCGGCATGCATAGTCAGTGGTTGAATGGTTGAATGAGGGTCATCGACATTGGCGGAAGCTGTTACTGATCGTCCTCATCCTTCTGCAAAGGTCCGAAGGGAGAAGATGGAGGCGGCGTTGGCATAAAAAGCTTCCCAGTCTTTGGAAACGCTGCGTGCCATATCAGCTAATGTTCAACGGAGAGCAGGGCAATAAGCCTTGCAACTTACACGGAACTGCAGCAAGGTCGTCATCCTCAACTCCTTCAATTGTTGCTGCGATGGCCTGGACTTCAACCTTCACATTCTTGAGATTGATACTGGGATCTGCCGTTCCACCCATCTCAGCGTCTTGGCTGACGGTTTCGTTGTCGGATATGACGTAGCAAGTACCTTCGATTTGGGCAGGTTGATATTCCTGAAGTCCAGCCTAGGCAGGGAGTACCAACGTTAGCAAACGTGATCCATTCAAGTGGTCTAGATAGCATCAAATCCCGGAAACCGAATCTTCTATTTCGGCTGAACGATTCAGGTCTGGATCTGAATGTGGAGGACTTCCTTCAATTAGGTCCTTCTGATACGGCTCAACATGCGGCATCGATTCAGAGGTCAAAGCCATCTCAATCTCGGGAATGATTTAAGCGATTCAGGCCCGGGTCTGAATTCTGAACAAGGCTTTTTCCAACTGCACCCTAATGATGACGTTCAACATGCCCATCAATTCGGTGTTCAGAGCGATCCCAGTGTTTCAAATGGGTTGATCGATGAGGGATGGGGACAAGCTTTTGGAGAAGAAGGCTTACAGCACTTACACTAACGTCTCTCTTGCTCATATCCTCGATGACTGGTACGAATGGAGGGAAGACCTTTTTGCCTTGAAAGTTGTCAGCACGAGAGACATCAGCCATGGGAAAAACTGCGAGGATGGTGTAGGTTTCTTCCTTCGCCGTCGTCATATATTATCGTCGTTGACGTCGTTGTTACATGAACTCTCTCACCTTGAGCAACTAGACCCGACTCTGCCTTCTTGATATTATGAAGTGTATGTTTTGCCCCCTCCCAAATCTGATTGATTATGTTCTCTCCGTGTCCTTCGCGTTGTCGTATCTCTTCGCAGATTCGAATAGCTTCTTCTGCGAATTTCTTGCAGTCGACTTCTTCGATATCACCTGATACCGTTAGCTTGAAACCAAAGGTTCCTCGGGAATATCAATTTGTATATGGGTAACGATCCTGGACTTGATAAAGGGAAGAATAAAGATAGCCTCCAGCAGATGCAGGATCCTAGTACTTCGAACAGCTTAACTAGCAATATTTTGAGGATTCCTATCGATAGGGTCACCAAACCTTCATTCTAGCTCAACGAATAGAGATTTGGTCCTTCATCCTGCTTCAATGAACTTGAAATCTGAGGAGAGCCTCCGGTAGAACCAGGGACCGAGTCCTTCATATGACCCAACGAAGAGGAGTTTGAGGAGAACCTCCAGGTAAGGCCCTCAACAATTCATTTTTCTTTAACGAATGGAAATCCAAAGCTTACCATATTGAGAAATGAGCAGGTTGACCGAGGCGCGTCGAAAGAGGGAAAGATCGGGGTACAAGCGCACTATAATTTCTGAGGTCAACACTCGCTCCTCCAGAGAGGAAGAATAGGACAGTAAGCACAGTTCTATGACTCCATGCTCTCACTCCCAGGACTTCTTCCTAGGGTAGATCCCTGGACGGGGGTCTCACGAAACTGGCCAGAGTAGGAATGGGAGGAAACGATTCGAAAATTACTTACTGCGGAAGAGGATGTCCACTGCTCGCTTCTGCTTCTCAGAATCATCAGTATATGCCAAGTCTCTGGCAACGTTGAACTCGAGCCGGTGGATTCTGGCGATATTGCTCATTGCTGCGTGGGCTATTGCCAGAATGGGGGAGATGTGGAGGATGAAGAGCGATGAGTGCTGGAAGACTTTGTGGGTGGTAAACGAACCCGTGTCTCCTTCAAATTTCTGGGTGGTTGCCTTTTCATTCACTCAAATGATTTGACAAAATAAATTTGAAGCAGAACCAGCGCACTTCTACCTTCCTGCTACCTAATGACCCTGGAAATTCATCCATCTTCGACTCAGCCCGAGAAAGAAGAATATTTTTGAGAGGATCAAGGGGTCCTGGTAACACAAAGTAAAATTCTCCAGAGAAGGTATGTCAACTGCTTAGTTTGTCGAACCCAGCGACTCCATTTTGTTTGTTTGTTTGCATCCATATTTCTGGGTCTTTCTCTTCACCTTTGAACTTCTCTGACAAGATCACGGCAGTTTCTGGGAAGCCCCAGAGTCCCAGGGTTTCTTTCAGATTCTGGACGAGCACGGCATTACTTTCAATACATATCCTGCCATACCCCTAATAGCCCTGAATTCTCTAACATCCATCTTCTGATGCGCGTCATACAGACACTAAAAGTAACCATACACGCGACATCAGTTACGACTACCACAACATCCCTATTCCAGACGACTACTCTTACATCCGACCCAACCCAAATCAGATCTCAAAATGAGTCGACGCGGTCAAATTCCGATTCTAGGCGTAGGTGATGAAGGTTTTGACCTTTCCACGAACGGTACGTTGTCCAAGCGTGCTCGTCGAGCCAAAAAGAAAATCGCCGCGAACACCTTCGATCCGGTTGATGGCAATGACGGAACCGCAGCATCTTCTACAAGCGGTATTCTAGCACCAGCGACATCTGTGGGACCCGAGAAAGCCATTGAACATTGCCCTTCTGCCAATTCTCAAATGATGACCGATGTCCCCTTCATCAACCCTGATGACGATGGTGACAAAGCTCCGGACCTCGAAGATGACTATGAAGGCACGTTCGAGAATGCACCTGAAATAGACGGCGAGTCTGACGGCGAGGGAGTCGGCAGTGACGGTTCTGACAATGAGGTATTTCATCACGAGCCAGGCCCTCTGACCATAGCTAATGATCATAGGCAATTGCCAAGGGTCAACAGCCCAAGAAAGTGATGCTGAAGAAGGAGGTAGCAAAGGGTAATTGTATGATATGTGTATTCCCAAACTGTGTCAAATTGCTAATGATTGGTCTCCTACCAGCTGTTGAGCAACCGCCCTCTCACGCACCTCGCACGGACAATCTTCGATTGTACTCGGCTGGCTCGGAGCTTGACTTGGTCGAGGACGACACCATTGATGATGTGGACAATATGATCAAGGGGGCGAATCTGCGCAAATGGGAAATGGCGTTGGTGGAGGTTCGTGTGGATCGCCGCCCCATATATCAACGAATGAGAGACCCAGCACATTATCAGACGATGGCATCTTTGATGACACGACCTCCAATTCGACATGCTTGGGCTCGTGTTGCCGGAAAGGCCAGGCTCGTGATAATTGTCTCACATTCAGCATACCAAGGCGTACAACTTTCATCAAAACTTCTCGACACATTCACACGCGATGATCTGAAAGTGGTAGCTTTGTGGGTAGGGGCAATATGTGCGAGATTGCCTTGTGACATCTCAGAAGTTGAACAGAGAACGAAGTTGTCCATCACCCTCTCAGCCATCAACCTTGCAGCCACCCTCGCGAACCCCCCATCTTACAGCAACAATAGGTTCTTTCACTATGGCCGAGCATGGACCCGTCAAGAAATCGTCGTTCTGGCAATCCATCACCTATCCATGAGTGACCCAACGGTCGACGGCGTTACTTGTGATCAGCTGTATGATTTTGAGACACAATACTTTCCTGGATTCGCCGTCTTTGAGCTCTTGGAGAAGGCTTTCCTTCGTGTGCAAGGTGGCTCAGAGAATTGCCGTCGGAAAGATCAGCCAGAGGAAGGTAGTGATTCCATTGAACTCTTTGTATTAAAAGATACACAGGATGTCATCCAAATCGCTCAAGAGTTAGCTGGCCTTGTCCATCCACGACGAATATCTGTCGCCCCAGATGTACTCATGTATGGTCGCCTCGGTTCCCTCTTTCGACCCACTAGGTCTAAAAAGACCTGGCAAATGCGCCTCACAGTGGACACTTTTAATTCGGAAACTGGGAACCAAGTCACTTATGCTCGTCAGCTTCAACTGCACCAGATATCCATGGAGGCAGATATTCCAGAGCCCCCTATAAATCACAAATGGCAAGGGTTCAAAGGGGCCGATGCAGATAACCTGACAGAGCGACTTCAAAGTTTGTTTCATGATTTCAAAATGGATGAACTTCCGGCAGAACTTGTCGAAGCTGTTGGTACCAATCGACTCCGGCAGGCTTTACGCTTAGTCAAACACTACCAGGTCAACTTCCAGGATGTTATCACAGCTAAGGACGTACTTCGCGAGAAAACATTCCAGTTCTTAAAACCATTCATGGTAGAAGGCTGGGGTATTGCCAGTGGAGTATATCCCTCCGTGGTTAGGCCAGGACGAGGTCGAGGAGATAAGGGTGCCGCCCCGTTGTGGGAGCTTCAGAAGCGCATTGCCAACGAAGTGGGTGAGGTGGTCTTGACAGACGGTATCGCCGGTACTGCGGCCCTTTTCTCAAAGGAGGCATGGCTTGACCTGCAACCAGACATGCAGCAAGCTTTAACGAGAGAGCAAACGTTCATCTGGATGCCGAGTCGGAACACTGTCAGAATTGCACCGTTCTTGGAAGCCTGGGTTTCAGCGTGGAATGACGGTATGAACACGTGGGACGGATTCCGAGAGGGTGGTATCATCGCAGATCTGGAAACTGAGTTGATCAAAGAAAACGACCTGGTTCTCCATCATTGTACCCACACCGAGGCGGACAGCAAGACATCTTATCATGTGTGTCTGAGATGTTTGAACCCCCAACTATGTTGTGATTTCATATGGTCAGGGGAGTTGGACATGAAGCTATGTTCTGAAGAATGCGCCAATCGCGACCCAGCGCTGGCCAAGGAGTCTACATGGTCCAATAGGGGCATGTACCGGCGGTTCAGAACCGCATTGCGCAGTGAATCAAAGAAGAATGTCCAGAGAACTGGTATTCCGTTTGATTGGGCAGAATTTAACCGCCTAGTGGACGAGTTGTGGCCGCAGTTCATGTCCCAGCACTCTGTCGATGGAGAAGGGAAACTCTGGTATGATGAATACATACATGAACAAGGCGTATCAGGTTCACGTGCGTCGCTGCCAAACATCGTCCGCACAGTTATCACTACGGGTGGAATGCGATGCAGTGCAAAAGTCGCAAGCCTCGAAGCCAGACACCCCTTCCGACTTGACGCCTCTGGAATCAGCGGCTACCATATCCCGAGCAATATGACTTGCACAGCATACGCGGTAATTCCCATCTGATTGACAACTACCTGGAGACAAGCTAATATGCTTTAGATCAACCATTTCAAGTACATACACGTCGGTAAGTCGTCATTTCAACGTCAACTGGCGTGGTAGAAGTATTCAGAACTGCTGACAGTTATCCTCTTTCTAGCAATGATCATTTGGGCTACAGCGCAATTGCGAGCATGCGATAGGATCCTTAAGCACCCTGAGGTTAGCGAGGAGAGTAAGAACGACATCATCGTACGACGTGAGAGGATAGTGAAATTGCTATACCACATATATCTCAACAGTCTGGCAATTGGCTTTCAAGAGAAGGCTAGGATCGGAAAATCGATCGATCTGAATGATATGGATGCATACATCGCAGCTTGGAACCTCGGTCGGCCACTTCCTGAGCATCTTCAAGCTCCGAAATCCATGATTTGGAAATACACTGGTTACCTTCCGCCCAAAAAAAACAAGCTTCGCCTCAGCCCTGCAGAAAAGCAATTCATCATCAATACGACTGAGGCAGCTATCAACCACTATGGATACGAAGGAGAGTGGCTTCTCAACGGTACACCTTTCATGTACTCACCGTCTGCACGCATTGTCATGGAACGTCTTGGATGGGACGACTATGAGTTGGTCCGGTTGGCTTCTCTTCTCTTCTCTCGGATGCGTCTCACTTGTAATCGAGGTCATATTACAACATGCTCGATACCTGTTCTCATTACTACCATACTCATTCGTTTCGTTTCGCGAGGTCAAACAGGAGATCGGTTCTTAGGACTCGACATTTGGCCGTTCATCAAGTCTGCAAATCGTGGCTGTCTCTCTAAACAACACCACGGTCGGGCTATGGACACAGGGTTTGTCGACGCTAAAGGTGAACCGACACTCACTCCAAGAGGCTTCGACGATTTCCGTGAAGAACGATGCAATATTGAGTGGCAGACCACAAGCTCCAACAATCTGCAATGGGATTTTAACGAATGTGAATGGCCGGAGTGCGTTGAAATGATCGATAGAGTTATTCCAGAATTGGAGGTCTGGGGATTCGGCCAGCCGGAATTCCACGAAGTCCCTCTTCCGGATCCAAACCACTTCTCAGTGTATCGTGATGGCGGTAAAGATGACTTGGATGATCCAGCCGCAGCCTTAGCCTGTGACTTTGATGATGAGTGGGAGGCAGGCAATGAGAGCGAGAGTGGAGAAGAGGACGAGGTTGGAGATGACGATGAAGATATGGATGAGGCTGAGGAAGGCACGTCAAAGGGCAAACAGAAATCAGTCAAGGCGCCTCGAAGGTCGGCTTCAAAGCCGAAAGCCGTCAAACCGCTTTCTACAACAGCCCCGAAAGTGGCTCCAAAGCAAAAGGAGACCAAAGTACCACGAAAACCAGCTTCCAAGCGTATTCCAATCACACCGCGTGCTCTAGCATCCCGTCCTCCCTCGAATAAGACCCAGACACAGGGAGAGCAGCGTGGTAACACTCAAGCATCCAAGCTGCCATCTCATCCATCTACATCTGCCCAACCAGGTCGAGGCTTGCAGGCATTGGCCAAAACCCGCCAACGAGGTTTCCAAAACCCTACGCTTTATTGCTACCAGAATGCGGTCTGTCATATCTTGTACGATATCGTGCCTATCAGAGCTCGTGTAAGTAAGCTCAAGTTGCCTCTAAATGCAGCTTCCCACGAGTATCCAGAGCTCCAGGTTGCATTTCAACTTCGCGAAATCTTCGAGGCGCTAGTTCTAAACGACCCACGACCCATCGACCCTAGACCCTTGGCAACAGCATGTGGGCAAATCAATGAAGAATTTGATGGACAGAAGAATCAAGACACACACGATTATGCCCTGTTTCTGTTGAGAATCCTGGGTATGGTTGAGGTGTTCCAAGTGACGGGTAAATTTGAGCCCGGACCTATTGATCAAGAGGTCGCATTGCGATTCTCGACGGAAGCTCGGTGCATAGAATGCCAGTACACACAAATTCTCCAACCTCACGACGAATGGGGTCTTTCGTTGGCATTTCCTGGCAGAGCGGCAGAGGATCCGACTGCCATTGAGAACAGCAGATCACTTGATCAACTCATTGACCACTACTGCTACGATTCGATCATCGAGTAAGTACCAGTTCATAAGGATCAAGGCCTTGGTTATACTAACTCCGACCCACAGTTATAATTTTGATTGTGGACACAAGAAAGGCAGAAAGAGACTAACATTCGAAAAATTGCCACCATACCTTTTCCTCCAGATCGTCAGATTTGGCCAGAACCAAAGTGAGGCCAAAACTGCACAACTATCTGGCTTGCGTTATAACGGATACAAGATCGGCACTGCAATTCCTACCAAGTATAAACTCTCACTTCTTCACCACACCTCGGACAGAGTTCGACAATCGCAAAAGCCAGAGGATTGGCCCGAGTATGAATTGGTCGCGGACGTACGTCACAAAGGGATGCTTCGGGTTGGGCACTACTTCTCGTACAACAGAGTGGGAGCATCAGGAACCTTGGGCGAGTGGGCGCTGTTTGATGATAAGCTAAATGGTGGACGACCACTGTTTGATCAGAAGCCTCACCAGACTAATAGCGAGGTAAGTCTTTGGTGATAGCTCCCGAGTGCCCTGCTTACGGGGCGTGATTTAGGATGCTGGAGTTCCATACTTGTTGGTCTACAAGCAAGTCCGCCGCCCTCAAACTGGTGGAGAATCGACCGTCGGAAATATCTCAGCCACCGGCCATCCCAGACCTGAATCTGCATCAGTCGCCAAGCCGACCCCTGCTACGCTCGCGGCTGATCAGGTTATGGAAGATGGAGGACAGGAAAAGACTGTTGTCGTTAATGATGACGATGAGACAGGTAATGCTGACGATTTTCATCTTTGAACCCCCAGCTAACGTACATACAGATGATCAATTCATGGAAGAGGACGGAACTGGGGGTGAATTTTTCGTTACCGACCAGGAAATGGGTCAAGATGAGGCTTTCTCTGACACGGGCCTTACCACCCAAGCCCCAGTCCCGCCCGCACCTCACCTAGGACGATTAATGGACGCTCTCCGTGCTGCCGATGTTGAGGCTAGAGAGCGGGCTGTTGCTGATCGAGAACGAGTGCTTGCGGAACGCGAAGCTGCACTCAAAGCACGCGAAAATGGGGCTGACCTTGAGGCTAGAGAGAGGGCACTTGCTGGTCGAGAACGTGTGATTGCTGCACGCGAAGCTGCGCTCAACGAACGCGAATATAGGACGACTCAGAGAATTGAGCAGCTGGACCAGCACTACGAGAAAATTGATCGCAATCTCAGGGAGAGAGAGCACGAGGTTGGAGTTGCTCAGCAGGAATTGGATGACAAGTCTTTCATGGAGCGTCTGCAGGATCTCTTATCTGAGGTGGATCCTCTAGACATGGTTCCTCTCTGGAAGTTCATAGAAAGCCAGTTATGGAATTACGCTGAAGACCGTATCCCCGGAGGCTCGGATGGCGCGTCAGCCCTTGCTATCTTGAAAGGAACTTCCAATCACAGCTGGGAATTCATCTCAAAGTACCTCCCAAGACCTCGGAGACAGTTTGGTACTCTCGAGCTAGTCAGCCATCGATCATCATCACCAGTCCAGCCGGAATTCCAACAAGGCAAAAACTTGTGCGATGTCCAGACTAAAGTCACCGTAGCTGTGCCAGCAACCCAATCAGCACAGACCCATCTCACTGTGCCAACCAACGTTCCAGAGACTCCATCCCACCGACCCCGCCAAGCGCGCTCACACACAACGCCGCCTCGTACAGCACAAGAACTATGCGACCTCGAAATTCGATCCAAGGAGGAAGTTCATACGGAGAATCGTCGTGTACGCAAGCTGAACCCAAAATACGAGGATACGTACATTCCACAAGATCCATCGCCAAGTAGTAGACGCTCAGGTCGGTCGTCTCAGAGACGTAGACAGCAGGGTAGATTTTCCGCAGCAACTGAAGAGGCCCCCCCTCAGTTCGATTTCGATGAGTTTGCGAAAACTTCGAAAGACCTCAGCAAGGACAAGAATGCGGAAGATGATGGTCATGATAGTGATGCTTTTGACTGATTGGGGCGAATGTGATGGAAAGGGAGATGGGTAATATGCAGTCGTTCTTATCCGCTCGGTGATTATCGGCTTTCTTCTAGAGGCAGTACTCATGGAGTATTAACTTTGGATTGTAGTAATTAATTGATCTTGATGAGAAATTCAGATGCTCTCATTGACCCATGTTGCGAAGACTGTTGATATAGCTTGTGTACGAAGGAAGATCCACACACACCGTTGGAGAAATGTGACTCTGTTGTGTCAATCCCAAGCAGGAGTTAACTGTCGCCCTCGTCGGACCATACACAACCGTGTCACCATCTGGTACTCGTAAATCACCCCGAACCACGAAGACAGTTTTGAGTGAACCGAAAATCTTATCTTTGCAACCCATCAGCATCCTACCATATTTCTCATGCGGTCGTCTCTTCCAGTGCGCCTCCGTTAATTTGCTCATCGCTCATTGTGATATCTAACGCGTAACTGCCAATGAACTTGGCCCAACTTTTCATGTTTTCCGGGTGTCTTGATTAACACCAGAATTCAAATACGAAGGCACGGACAACTAAAAACCGGACACCGTCCTCACAAGCCTATCAGACACTATGTAGTCCTGGTAGATGGCCCTGTATTCTCGTTATCTCGACTAGTTAGCCGGGTTGTTCCCTTGAGACTTCAGCTAGCGTCATGGCAAGTTCAATCGCTTAATGAGAAGTACGAAGGTACCTCAGATTATGTTTCTCTCAGGGCCCTTCTTTTAACATTGCAATCGCTGAATAGAAGTAATATGTTATATTCTGATAAGTGTAGCGAAATGCGACTGCCATCATGAATCCTTACGGTGGATTAGAGCTCCACTCTGGGCTACGTTATCCTATCAGTGAGAATTTATTACCGGTAAGTACCGGGGTACCCGCATTTCATAGAAGTATATGCGCTAAGCCTATTTCGTTGTGCACTAACCCCGCCTCACGCGATCATAGTACGGACCTGCTTAACACCACCTCTCAACACCTTCCATCTCCTTCTCTTCACCACACCACGAACATCAACACAAACTTACCTCCTTCAATCCCAATCCGAAAACAATCAAATCCATCATCAGTAAGTCGCTTACCTTCCCCCTCCACCTTCAAGTTTACCATACGGCTCCTGCTACCTCCTAATCCTTTGTGCAACACTTACCTACCCCTCCACCTTAAAGTGTACAATATGGCTCCAATTGCCTCGGAAACTTTCTTCGACTACCTGCTAATGCCTGACAGTGGGCAAGACAACTAAATTTAACGATCGCGACCACGCCGCCGTAAGCAAAATTTCAGAGTCACTTAATCCCCCCTCCGTGGCAATTCACGAGTTCGAGTTCTACCCTGAAACAGATTTCTTTGGAGTAGAATGCAGTCTCGGAACTCCCGAAAAACTATTTCGGCTCTGGTCCTTTTTCCTTTTCAAGCATATGCTGACTCCGAGACCAGATCGCCGACGGCACCAGTATTGCCCAAGACCACCTTCCGAGATACTTCGCCAAGACCGGACATGTCGATGCCAACCCGAACAAGGTCAAGAAGAACGGCGCCGGTAAGGGCGGATGGTGGGTCATCTCCTTTCTATTGAAACTTCCTCTCAATCATCAACCCGTAATGACTGAGGCTGACTCCAACCCTGCAGGGGTGTCGATGGAGAAGAAGTCCAGGACGAAGGCTTCGCCATGGCCAACGCCCGCCGCCGATCCAACAGCAGCAGCTACACTGCCGGCTTGAAGGACTTCAAGACCAAGTTCGAAACCCTCGAGCAGGACCCCGTCTTCGAGGAGGACATCCACGGCCCGGCTGACGACAACGACTCCCTCCCCGACGCTCGCCGTGTCAATACTGAGAGCTCTGAGGGTAGCATCGATGATGATGATAAGACCAAGAGCATTTAGGTTGGGACATGGGATTCAGAAGTGGTCGCTGTTATCTGATAGTGGATGGCAGGCAGACGGTACGGTTTCTGTGGGCGGATAGCGGATATAACTTCTGTTTCTACATTCATCGTTACTTCGACGATAACTGGTTATGACGCCAGGTGTACCATCATGGCTTTGTTTTAGCTACTTCGGAAAGGCATAGAGGATTTGCCCAGTAAACAATTTTCCCTTCGGTGCCGTGAGACATGCTTACCCGTAACTGCCGTCTTACCGAGGAAACTAGCAATCAGTAAGCACATTAACTCGATCATTCTCTCTTCGGATTCGACTTCCATTTGATTCTGGATGTTTGAATATCTGCACTTCTCGAATCTTCCTGTGGGGACATTGAACTCCATACGGCCCCTCTTCCCAAAGTCGGCCCAACTCCGAAGCTAAGCTCGTACCCCTCGCAAGGCTGTATTACCCCACTTGTCCCGTTTCTGCATTGAAATTGGCGTCAAAAAGACAACTAAACCCCAAGAAAAGTTATACGTGGCGGTTCCAAGCATCAAGCGTCATGCCTTATGCACTCAGAGGGAGAAAGGTCCTCGTGACAGGTGGCTCAAGGTAAGTATCCATTTACAAGCCAACAGGCATTCAGTTTGGACAGGGTACATGATTCACGAAGTCGTGTACAATCCTAGATTAATCCCATGCTTCTTGAACGTTGTCAATTCGTCCAATGTTTTGTCTTATTCGTAGATTCAAAGGCGAGGAGCTAATGCATATCTCAGGGGTCTCGGCGAGCTCATTTGCCTTAAGTTTGCACAAGAAGGATGTAGTGTTGCCATCAACTACGTTTCGAGTGCCGAGAGAGCACAGGAAGTAGCTAGCAAGATCGAGAAAGAACATGGGATGAAAGCAGTCCTTGTCCAAGGAGTAATTACTCCCATCTGATTACCTGTGATCAATCACCGATCAAATCTCTCCTCCATCTATAAGACTTGGGACTAACATCTCGACAGGACATGGGCCTCGAAGCCGACTGCATCCGCACTGTCCAAGAAGCAACCTCTGCCCTCGGCGGGTTGGACATCATAGTCTCCAACGCCGTACCTCTTCCCCTCCATATCCTCCTTCCCCCTCCCCTTTCTCTCATCCTTCCCTTCTTCCCAACCCCTCACTAACAAACCACCAGGGCTACACCCGTTTCTCAAATTTCTCTGACCTCTCCGCACCCACCGTGGAAGACTGGGACACCTGCTTCGCCGTAAACGTAAAAGCGCAAACGCACCTCATGAAAGCCGCTCTCCCAACCTTCAACTCCAAAGTCTCCAATCCCGAAGGCGGCGTCTTCATTATCACTTCTAGCATCGCGGGTCGCAATACCGGTGGGAGTTCGATGCCGTACAGTGTTACGAAGGCTGCGCAGTTGCATTTGATGAGGTGTTTGGCGAGTACACAGGGCCCTGCGGTGAGGGTTAATGCGGTTTTGCCGGGGTGGTTGGATACTGAGTGGGTGAGTTGGTTTGGCTTTGTGAACATGGGATGCGGGAGGAGGCTGATTGGTGAATAGGGTGTGAAATATACGCCGGAAGCAATTCAGACTATGAAGGAGAGGGCTTCTTTGAAGAAATGGGTGAGTTCTAGCCTCGAGGGCTTGAGTGACTCGGGTACTGACTTGCGCTAGACGGACCTCGACGATTGTGCGCAAGCTTTCATAGATATTGCGAGGAATACTTCGATGACGGGACAGCAGATACAAGTTGGTAAGTGGAATCACCCTTTCTAAACCATCAAGTGGACACTGACGAAGTCATTGAAGATTCTGGACTCGGAGTGAATTGAGATTCTTACGAACCGAGCATAAATATACGAAATCATTGCGCCAGATACACCACCCAACTAGCCTTGCGATGATATTGCCAAGGAAATTGCCCATTTCACATCTCCCACACGAACTCGAATCTCTCATGCCACCGCAACCAATTCCATCGTCCTCTTCACAGCCTGAATATCCTCATCCACCTTCAGCTGACAAGCAGCTAACTCCTCCTTCCTCATCTCCAACTCCCTCAACTTCCCTCTCAATCTCCCAATTTCCCCCATAGCCTCAACTTCAGCTTGCTCTTCCTCCACATTCTCCAAAACCTCTTCTGACTCCGGAGATTTCGAGTCAGCTTGAGCAACAGAAGGGGTCGAAGCATGGCGAGATGCCGTATGTGCATCCAGATTCCTCTTCCTTGCAAATCCTCGCCTGTTCCGGGTGCATGATAAGATTTGGCAAAAGTATCTTGCTGCTCCGTGTCTCTCGCGCTCGTGGCGGAGGAGTCCTGCTTTGTCGCCGAAGTTGATACCGTTGCAGGATGGATTGGCGCACGCGTAGGGACGAGTGTGTTTGTCCATGTGTTTCCTTGACAAGTTAGTTGGGTGTAGTTGCTGTGGGTAGGGAAGGCTTACGAGAAGTCTGACTTTCGAGTGAACGTCTTTGATTCCTTGCAGTTTGGCCAAGTGCATGTGAAGGATGACTGGATCTGCTTCCCATCTCGCTCCGCCTCCAAATCGTGTTGAATGATGGCATTTGGTTCATTTGCAAGGTCGGGATCCATGGCAGTTCTGCGTCAAATTAGTATCTAAGTCTCAAGGAGACAAGACGGTCAATGATCGCTGACCGTGAGCCGATTAGATGCCGTTGGAAGTTTGTAGGAGTTGGTGTGAATACTTTTGTTCTCAGTAACTGACTATCATTTCAGATCCACAATACTTCTTACCAGACGAAGTGGAGGGCCGAATCAAAGAGAGGAAGCTTTGATCAAAATCCTCTGCAGGAATATCTGGCAGTTGTTAGATTCAAATTTTCATAGTGCCTCATATTTTAACCAAGGTCAAAGTCGTATTTTCGCCGTCAAATGAATTCCGCGGCTTGGCATGAACTGACCTGGAAAGAAACCAGGATTCCACAAGGGGTCCCAAGGCTGAATTGCTGCAGAACCATGTAGTCTTAGTGAGAGTCCTGTAGAAGTACGTCTACAGAGGAGCGAGAGGAGCGTGACGTACATTTGTTACCATTGAGCTCATATGATCCTAGACCAACAAAGTGATCTCCAAGGATCATTCGTCCGGCGGCATTAAGCCGGGAGGTAGGACTGAACGCAATAGAAAGGAGAATACCATTAGCCATGAACCACTACCAACACATTGGGACTAAACACTGAGGGGATTCTACTTGCCTAAACTCTTTGGAACTGAGCGGATTCGAGTTCCCTGGGAACTCAAACTCGCTCAGCATATTGCTTCCATCAATAGGAAAAGTACTGAAACATCTTTCGTGTATGTATTTGCCTCAACTCTTGACACGCCACGACTATTCGTGCTTGGCTTTATATTGGAAAATAAGCGCGTGCGAATGATCACATTGAGAAAGGCAATTTTGCAGCAATAAATGATTCCGTACCGAAATACATGATGCAGAAAAGATAAACTCACCAGCTGGATGAGATCGATGTCTCCTGTAAGCTCAAATTCCGGGGGAGAAGTAGAATTGTGGAAGTGACTGAAAGAATTCGAGAAGCATAGGTATCTTTGATGAGATATGTAACTGAAAGAGAACCGGCCAGATCAGGGTATATATGCAGTAATGACGACGTCAACTGGGAGCCGGTGACCTCTGAGACTCTTTGCCCACTTTCTGCCCGAAGGCCTTTTGGGCCGACAAGGCTTCAAGCGAACCTGCCACAGCCTATCGACCTGCTGCATGACCAACACAAGGGACACACCCAAGGAAGGTTTAGGCGCCTTCGCCGCCCTGAAATTGGCCGTGTATTGAGGCCCTGAAGCCCATAACTGCGAAGTATTTTTGAAAGTCGCGAGGCTCGCGTCCCTTCAAACATCATTGTAACGAAAAATGAAGGCACAATGACACCAATGAGACTGAAATACGGAGCAAACTATCTATCGACTATTATGAAAATTGTTTCCATACCAAGGAAATAATTAAACTACAAGGTCAATACAAATTCCTCCGCAACAAGCTGCATCGTTCTCTTCAGAGCCTGGATATCCTCGTCCTTGCGAGCCTGACGAAAGCTCAGCTCTTTCATCTCCTCTTCCAATAGCTCCCTCTCCCTCTCCAGCCCCATCAACTTTTCTCTTAGCCCCATCACATCCCCGATTACATGCCCTTCTTCGCTTTCAACTAACCCCTCAGAGCGCAAAAGCTCTCTTCCGCTACGATTTGGTTCAGGGGCTTCGGAAGCGCTTCCTTCCCCAAACACTTCGCTGCCAGCAATAGACTGGGCACTGTGACGAGTGTTCACATGCATATCTCGATTTTGTTTTATCGTAAAGCCCTTTCTGGCTCTGGGGCACGTTACAACGGGACAGAGATAACGTTTTGCGTTGTGCCTGCCATGCTTCTCTGTCTCATGGCGACGGAGACCTGCTTTGTCGCCGAATGCAAGTCCGTTGCAGCCGAGTTCTTCGCAGATGTAAGGCTTGGTATGCTTGTCCCAATGTTTCCTGGTCCTTGTGAGACTGTGAGTAACTACGTTGGAGTTGGCTACTTACTTCAGATCGGACTTTCTTGTGAATGGCTTGTTCGAACATCCAACCCAGGTGCAGGTGAAAGGTGCTGTGTTCATGTCGACGTCCATATTCCCCAAATTGGTCCCAGAAGAGGCCGTATTCATATCTCTTTCCAAATGTTGAATCTCCTTCCTTTTCCATGTCGTTGAGCTGGCTAGCTGGGCGTTATCAAGTCCCTGGTCCATGATCGCTTCTTGCCTCAGCATAGTAACACCCTTCTCCAAAGATCATCATGCTTACCAAAGTCTCCCATTTCAGACCAAAGAGATGCGTTACCAAGTCCAGAAAGTTGCGATGGATCTGGATGCCATCAGACTTCCTGTTCAAAACACCTACAAAGGCCTGGGAGCCAGGCTTGGGCGGTGAATGGAAACTGCCTACCTTGTGATGAATCGAAGTCCCACCAATGGCCACTAGTACTAAGAAGTCAATTTCCTTCTTATTCACCTTTACTTAGATTAATTCCGGGTGGCAAATCGAATCCGCAGTCCAGAGTCGAGCTGAGGTTGTCCAAAAGTCATCTATATCAAGTAAATTTTTACGTCCTATTCGGTCGAAAAGGACAAGTAAGATTAAACGGACCTTGTTTTCTTTAATCGAAGTGCTTTTTCTTCCGTGGGCAACCGGACGGGTAGGAGCGTATCGATATCGATAATACCGAACCAACGAGCCCAAATGATGGACGTTCTAACTAGCTATCAGAACAAGATTCCATAATTCCAGGGTTGTGGCAATGTTCCACGGCATCCAAGATCTGGAAGTCCAGAATCCTGAGAAAAAACCGTCCAATGAGAAGGGTTGATCTTACATAGTATTGTCACCTATAATTACCGTCAGACTTGAATCTATCAATGAAGCCGGAACAGTCATGGAAGCAGAGTATCAACATGCAGACCCTGAGGTTTGCATCTCGGAAACTAAAGAAAGAAAGAAAATACTCACACATCCCTAGATTCTCATCTGGCACCGTCAGGGTGGGCCCTGTCGCTCCCTACAGGTGTGTTAACACCGCCATTTGATCACAATTCCTGGTGCCTGGTGAAAGAAAGTATGCGCTTACTTTTTTTTCTTTGCCTACAGATGTTGTTAGATCCGGCATCCAAGAGCTACGAACGAAATTCCCAAGTAATATCCTCAGGAACGAAAATCCTCAGCTCTGAAATAGGCTTTTGGAGCCCAAAATTACGAAAGAAATGACTCACTCATGCTAATGCTCTCATCTAACAGTCCATAATCCGGGTACAAGAAGCCCTCGAACCGGTGCGCATCTTCCAGTGTCCAATTGTCCGCGTCCATGATTCCAGATGCGGGAGAGATCCTAAAGATGTCCAGTGAGCAGTCCGCGGCAGGATACGACTGCTCAGGTAAGAAGAAAGATGAAGGAAAAGGCAATGTGCTTACATGAAGAGAAGATGCTGATGCACCAGATGGCGATACTGTCGCAGTGGCTGGAGGATGAATGCACAAGATAAAAGAAACCAAAAATGTGCAGAGGAAGGCACAGAGATATATTCGTGAAAGGTGCGTCGCCCGAAAACAGTCCCTTTCAGCCTATTTCTGCCCCAAAAGTTTTTGGGCTAACAGAAGTTCAAGCGAACCTACCACAGCCTGACATCCCACTACATCTCAAGCCACAAGATGCAGGTAGGCATTCAAGGCGGATTTGGGCTTCTTGGTAAATGTGATTCCAAATTTCGCCCGAATCTACCCATTCTACATGGAAGATGGAGTCGGATGAGATTTGAGCACCTTGTGCAATCACCCAGATGTTCCTGACTATTGGTGCACAGTTTCTATGGAAATCGCACAAGGTACCAGCCATACTCTTCCTGTACTTGCTCAGAGCCCCCTGATTCCCAGTCTCATGAGATTCCCCTTTCAAACTCAACCCTTCTTCCCCAAACAAATCAAAAACGGAAAAACCCCCTTCGTCCCACCCTCCCCCCTAACCACTCCCCCTCCCGGCGTTTTCTCAATCCACTTCTCCATCTCAAACCCCTTTTCCACTTTCACATCCACAAACCCCGTCTCCCTCATCAACCTTCCCATCTCTCCCCTCTCAATCCCATGTCTCATAACGCCCTCCATCTTAGCCTCCGGATGAAACCTCCTAGCCTCTGGTCCGAAATCTTCGAAATCCGTTAATGCTACCTGACCGCCGGATTTTAAGCAGCCGTGCATGGTTTGGAGGATGGAGGGGAGGGAGGGGATGTGGTGTAGCACTAGGTGGGAGATGATGAGGTCGAATCTTCTCTCTGGCATGATTTGTCTGGTGACGGGGTCAATGGAGATGCGGGAGTCGTTGGGATCAGAGAGTTCTGCAGCAACGGGAACGATGTTTTGGACTGAGGGTTGGGAAGAGAGTTTGATGTTAAATGCGTCGATCATTCCTTGAGCGGAATCCACGGCAGTTAGAGAGCGGACGTGGGGTGCGATTAGGAAGGAGAGAAGACCTGTTCCGCAGCCTATTTCGAGGACATCGAGAGTTTGGGGTTTGGATTTGAGGGATGGGACATTTGAGAGGATTGCTTCGAGAGCTAAAGCTGAGGCTTTGTGGACGTCGGGATTTTGATCCCATGCTGCTGCTTCGGCATTGAAGCGTTCGTTGCCTTTAGATGGGTTTGACATGGCGTACAATTGAATGTGAGGGTGATGGAAGGAAAAGGATGGGGAACCGACTGATAGAAATAAGGACGACATCGGAGTAGTGTAAGGTAAGCGAGCACGCAGGACACGTGATTCATTAGCCCTTAACTGAGTTTGAAGCGCTTGCAAGCAATCTTCTTGCCTACTTAGGTCGCCATTGAGAAGCAAGAGTTGATGTCTCCATCCGTGGCCAAGAAAAGATGGCGGTTGATAGAAGGCATTTACCAAACCCGTATATTGTACGGAAACTAATCAAGTAACTTGCAGTAATTGAACATCGATAGCAACAGAACGAGGAACTAAGATACTAGAGCAAGTCTGTATTCTGCGTGACTGTTGTACTTCTTGAGGAGCAGCCATAACTTTAGCCAACAAAGTCGAATGAGCTTCCCATCCCTGAGACACCTTGGAAGGAATCAGGTCGGTGCTACAAGTAGTTTGGGAGATATGAGAGTAGACTGTAGTCTGTCAGGCTATGGAATGTGTGATGGCAGAAATCTTTGATTACAACGAATATATACTTCGTAAATTCGATTTACTAATCGACACTGAAGACAAAAGAAAGACGAGTAGATAGGTCTCGTATCCTCGTCATAAGAACACCGAGCATCTTACAGTATACCCATAGACCGCCAAAGACAGCAAAGCAGCAAATATATCCGAAGCCGTTTCCGACCAATCAGCACCAGCCGATCTTTACTCCACGCTTGAACAGAAACAAATGTCATAACATCATAAGAAAGATCTAGACAGCGACCTTTTTCGAACCAAAGATATCATCAACGATCCCACTCCAAAGCTCCTTAATAACACCGGGCTCCTTAAAAGCCACTGTCGGCGTATTCGTGAAGCCTTTCGTCAACGAGCTGAGATCTACATCCACGCCATCATTACCAACAACCTCGCTCAATGCCGCAGGAGCAACTCGTTCAGGATGGCTCGCGATAATATGGATTTCGGGCGGAGCGATCGGAGCGTCGAAGGCCTCAGCGGCGTGTGCGGAATTGGGGGAGCGATCGGGGTTGTAGTTGTCTGGAAGTAGAGGGACGCGGAGTTTCGCGAAGGGGTTGATGGGAGGCTCCTCAGGGATTACGGGAAAGGTAAAGAAATCGATGGTTGAAGAGTCGTGCGCGGCTTGTTTAGGTGCTGAGTTTCGGAAGCCCTGCATCAGGGGAATGGGTTTGAAAGCCGGAGCAGTCGGGCGATGACCACCGGAGGTGTGGAACGCGCGGGAACCAATATCGTGGGCCGCAAGTCTGTCGACGAGCTGTTTTGTGTGTTAGTTAGGGAACTGAGGATGGGAGTTGATGGAATTACCTCTGATTTCGAGCCGGTTGTGTTTAATTGTCGTTTGCTGCACTCGGCTTTCAGGTCCGCCAGTTTGCGGGGTAAGTATTGCGATGTATGTCTGGAGTGCTCGAGAAGTCCGGATGAACGACTGGCTGTTGAACTTATGCTTCGGATAGCATGGCTAAACTTGTGGACGGGAGGTGTAATTCTCGACATGATGATTGTGCTGTGTGTGTTGAGGTATAGAGAGAGATAAGGTGGAGTGATCGATATCAAGCCGTAAGCGGGATATTGATGATTGATAGAGCAGAGAGCAGCGCAAACAACAGATGATGGATGAGTGATTGATGTGATGGAGTTGAAGAAGAGGAGGTGAGACTTGAATATAAATGGATTGTTGAGTTATCAGAGACCAACGATGGCCCTCGCTCTAACAATTGAGGGAGATGTCACTTGGCAGGGGTAAAGCTTCGGATCCACTCAGCGCTCAACTAATCGCACGGACCAACTCAACCAGACTAATGGAAGCTTCCCCCGGCGGTGAGACTGACGCTTGTTGATTCCCTCACCCCCCGTGCTTCTGGATCCTCACCTGCAGTGCTATGCTGTTTCTTTAGCTTTGCGAATGCATTTGTTGACCGAAGTTGGCTCAGAGCGGTGCGACAAGTCTCATGCAGTTCTTCATGTTCTGTACGAGACGAGGAATCTTCACCTTCTACCGCTAGCTCTCCAGCGAAATCTTCAACCATATAAGGCCAGTGCACGCTATCCGGATGCTAAGCGGGCGCGTCCTTAGCATTCAAAAGGGGGTTGGAGAATCAATATCCGCGATAGAGACCTGCTGACAGTTGTCGGTCACCGAAGAGACTCGCGACGAGACAACATAGCGAGCGCGAGACCATATTTCTAATAAGAAAGGCTGAGACCTTGATCAGTTTCGAGTCTGGATCCAAAGTATTGTCATCACACTTCAAAGTATTGCTTCCTCTTCTAATCTCGATCCAACTCAATGATCTTCTCAACTGCCGCCGACTGCCGGAGCCATTCTTTGGCTTGGCTGCTTGGCGAACCTATTTCAGGAGAGTCGTGAGACTCCGAAGCAGATCTTTAGGTCAAGAAATCTCCAATACTCCAACAGCAGTGACCATCTTACCCACCACGTTACGAATACACTCGCATCAAAGCAATGTTTCGAAACCAGCCAAGATTCATCGGGTGGTGTATTATTAGAGGTTCAAGGTAACATCTGAAAGGGTATCCCCAAGTAAAACTCTCTCATGCTTTGATACATATCAGTGTTCCCCACCCAAACTCCACACAAGATGCATATCCCAGACGTCGTAAAGTAACGAGTCGTTTCCAGCATTCCTGAGGATTTCCGGCCATATTCCTGGCTTTGGGCTCTTCTGACCTCCTGTGTTTCTAGATCTTTATCACACATCGTGATTGATCTGTGCTTTCTTTCCCCACCTAACGCCCCATACTTGAGTGCGCCCATAGTTTTGTGACAAAGGAAATCCCCTTTCTTTCCATCTTCTCAATCCGTCTTCCAGTGTCCAGTTAAGGAACCGTCATAATCCTCTTTGCCCAGATAAAGTTCCAGTGCATATAATGCCATTGTCGCAGCAACGTTGATCCACCGCCAGATATTCCCTCCAGCATCTCCGCCTTGAAGAGTCCACCATTCGGCTCCGTTTCCCTCTCCTGAGGTGGTAGAAAAGTGCTGCATTAGCAAGCTCGTGTAGACAGCAACTAGAATCGAAGGGCTGAACCAGCTGAGCAAGCCGAGAATCTTTCCAGCTCCGTCGCTGTCTTCAAGGCTCGGTTCTTGAGATAGTGCCCGAGCTCCGGACTCGCGGACAGCAGGAATAATTCGCGTAGCCGCGTAGAACACGAAGATCCGATAGGCGAGAGAGATGATAACTGAAGGTGTGATGGTCTGGAAAGCCGCATAGAGGAAGGTGAACCCCGAATGCACCGCCGAAGGCAGCGTCGACAGTACATATACTAGGGTTGAGTATGACGCCATAATTATCGGAGGGAAAGGGGGAAACTCCGGTTGTGCTGGAGGTGGAGGAGGCTCCGATGTCGATGTTGGTAGGTAGTCCGTGAAAATTTGGTAGATACACAAGACCACATACGCAAAGAGTAGAGAGCTCTCTACTGGGTTCCCTCGGCCACTTCCAATTCCCCAAGCGCATAAGAACACCGCACAGGTGATAGTGACTCCAATCAGCGTGGCATCCACGTTGCCGATTTCTGGGAAGGTTGTAATTCGCCAGAGGAAGTAGACAGAGCTGGATATGATGGAGGCCGACAATACAAGCAACCAGATCTGTAGAGCTTCAGTTAGTCGCCTATATCCATAGTGGTGATGGAAGAAGCTACTTACCATCCAGCTATCACTGCGGCGGTTCACGAGCCATCTGGTGATTTGTCCCGCTGCTTGTATCACCAACAAGCTACAAAACCCTTCGGCCAGTTGGAAAAAGGGTGTGGAGTATCTCAGCAGCTTATCCCAGGTTCCGATAGTCATCATCTCTAGAAGGCCTCCAGAACCAAATATCCATTCTTTTACGCTCGAATTCTGTGCTCTCTTCCCTTCAAATGTTCTCGCGACCCAGTTTCCGCTGGCATTCGCATCCACCGCAAACCGGTTCATACTCCATATCAACAAGCCTGGTATGAGCACCCACTGTGCCATCCCGATCATCTTTACTAGCGCCCATCTTATTCGTGAGGTGTCCGGAGTTGCAAGCCTTATTGTCGAGTAGAAGAAATAGAAGTAAAAGAGCGATAGCGAGAACGCCAGCCCACACTCACGCCCACCAACATCGAAGGCTATAGGTATCGAGAGGATAATGGAGAGGAGGAAGATCGCAGAGGAGATAACGCGAAAGAACCACATCGGCGCAGTAGGCGCCGAGCGTGCGTTGAAGCGTGCCCAGCTCGGTATCCGTATATTTCAAGACCGTTTGAACGACTGCCCAGTTCGTAGAAGGCGAGAGACGCGTCGGTTGCTGGGTAGTCCTCTCGAGATACGCCTTGTTGTTCGTTCAGTTGCGGTGAAGAGTTGTGATGTCCCGCAGTCCAGCAAGCTCCCCTTATCAGCCGTGTCGACCGCTTCGTTATCGTACGCGAAAAGTTGCAGATGTTCGCAGGAGCGGTGTGAGAGCTAGATCTGCCTGGACGATGACTGTTCGACTCTGGCAGTTTCGAGATGAAGGGGTCTTTCGAAAATGCTGGCAGACGTTGCCTGGCCTGATGCCCCGAAGAAGGTTGCGCCAATGATCTCTTCTGTCGCGTGCTGGAAAGACTGGGATATCGGGCCCTGAATTTTTGAGATCGTCAAGGGGTCACTCTCAAAAAGGCTCGAGGTGAATCAGGTTGCAGGTCAGGTCGACTTTGGTAATCCAATGACTTCTAGAGATGCTGCAGAGTTCCAGAAGATCCTTTCGCGCTCAAAGAAGGAAAATGAACAGCTTGCAACAGCTTGCAACAGCACATGTGAATTTCATTTGGTAATTACTGATTAACGTGGAAAATTAACCTTCGCGTGGATGAATTTTACGCTAGGCAATATCGGAATAGGCCGATTGCCCCGCTGAGGATTGACGGGGCACCCATTTGGATTGCTTGAGGGTCAACAGGAGGATTTCAGTCCTCAAGTAGAGCGATGGTTTAAAGGTTGTAATGACTCAAACAGGAAGAATGATTTAAAGTCCATTTGTTCAAGTCCAAAAGGGTTAGTGGTCATTTGCTCAAAACGAGAGAACGATCTGGGCTTCAAGAATTGTTTGACTTGGAAGGATTCGTAGCTTCACTGCCCAGGGTTTTAAAAAGGTCACTGGTCATTTGCTGAAACTGAGAGACCGTTTTAGCTTCAACTCTTCAAGTTGAGAGGGGTATTTGATTTGTCTATGAATCAACTGCCTTGACAGCCATAGCTTTTGCTCCATCAAAAGTCTTGTTTCCACCAATAAATCCAGCAGCATGTACAAAGACTCCGCCAGGTACTCCCGTCACCTCATCCAACTGCTCATCCCTCATGCCTCTCCATGCCTCTGGTAAAGGCTTTCTGCTCTGGAAGGAATCCTTGGTCACGGGTACAGCTTGTATTCTCCACTTCGCGTCTGGTGTTGGCTTCTCCGGGTACAGAACATAAAGTACCTTGTCGTCTCCAGCCTCCTCGCCCTCGAGAGTGTAGAGGTGGTCCTTCCAAGGAACAGCTTGCCCGTCAAACACCAATATCCTGCCTTTGGGATCATGCTGTAATCGGTTGGCATACGCCTTTCGCACAATATCTCTCGCCGGAAGCCATGCTTTGATGTAGTATTCGAGATCTCGTGAGAACTCCTCGCCCATTCTCATGCTTGCTACCAGAAACTTCTCATCCTCGAATTGTTGAGCCTGAACAGGGTCTGAAGGGACCGGGTCGTTCCAGTTGGGATTCAGTCTTGAGACCATGGCACCCAAAGAAAAGCCTCCGTCACTGAATCTCTTTTCCAAACCAGCCGCCTCAATTCCCTTGGGGTCATAAGCTGAGATTCCGTTGTCATTTGCATCCACTGCCTCAATGAAGCTCTCATAAACCTTCTCCCACAGAACCTTGACCTCCTCCGCTTCTTCTGGGACACCAAGATGCTGCGCAATGATCGCCTTGCCGAAATGCATGTAGACTAAGCCAGCGCTGGAAAGTTTGGTTGGGCGATTGGGGAAGGTCGTGTCGAAAGTGCGCTGATGGTGATCGTAACGGTTGGCTGAGGCATCGTATTCACCGCCTACATCAACGACTGTGTGGCAGGTCTCCAGGAGCTTGGGGTCGCGTGTTCGAACGAGAATTGAGTCTTTGTACGTTGGTAAGAGCCGGAGCATGTAGACTGCTAATGCCTCATCTGCATGAAAGTGTCCACTTCTTGGAGTCAGCATCTACTGAATTGGAGCAGAAAGAGGGAGCGAGCGGAGTTCAGTGAGCATTGAGCTCTAAAGATATTCTCTCTGAATGTAGGTTGACTTACTTGTGAGTTCCAATGCTGATGTGGGAGGTCTTGATTCTTTTCGCGCTTGTTTCGGCCATCTTGAGCAAATTGCGAAGCATTCAATTGCCAGGTTGTTGCGTTGAAGAAAATTGAGTTTCTCTTGATAAATAAATATCTTTGCCGTTTTCAAGAAGTTCGTCAAAGTTTTAGCGGGGAAAGCTCCAACAGGATTGCTCACACTGACTGTGGTCGTAGTGACATCGAGGTCAATTTAGTTGGGCTTAACCAAAACGATAATTATTAGGACTCAGGACTCAAGAGAGGAGCATGCTGGAAGATCTATACAGAACTCTAGCTAAGGTCTGAATTCCTAGCATTCCGATCCTGTACGGAGAACCGGTAGCTTCTTCCACCTCCCTAATGTGCTTCAAACCCATTTCCATCGCAGGTCCTCCAACAAGAAGAAGGTTCGCCTGGGGCCGAAAATAACAGCTGAAATGCTGCTGTTTCGAATTCCAGTCCAAAAATAGTCGAAATTCTGTACGTAGTTTTGCTGTCTCCTCTTCTGGTAATCTCAATATATAGCAGAAAGCGTCCATCTAGATATTGAAACAAAGCAATAAAAGGCCAAATAGCCCTAAGAACCAACGTAGTGATACTTCTCGCCAAGACCATGACTATAATAGTAAGAATGGTCGTTATCCGCCTTCGTTGCAAAAAAAGGCGGGGGCCATATTCTTTTCTGCTTTCGACTTTGAAGTTATAACCTCGGTTGACTTATGGCTTTTGTGCATAATGTACTGTACGTAGAACGCATTGCGAATAGACTGACGGTCGACGGACTTTTACTGGTTCAAAATCTTGAGAGTTTTGTTAGGAGGAAAATTATTGAGGAGAGAAAATGTTGTATTTAGATAGTTATAGAAAATACGATTGCAATATTTAGACGTGTCTGGGTTAACAATATGACTCGGATGTTTTTGGCAGCTGGTTGATTTGGATTGGACTATGTCTTTGGCTTACTGTACTCTCAAAGCTGACTTTGTTCTCATTATTCAATGGTCAAGTGAAGTATTAAGGCTCTACTTTTTATTTTAAGTTATAGCTGACTAATTCAGCCAGATTCCTTAAGTGAACGTGGGTTGCTTTGGCATTGTTCACTTTACGGAGAGCGGCGTCAAAGAGTGGCTGCTCCTAATCAGTCCCTCGTTTCTCTTCACCTTGAGGCCGTCACAGTAACATGATATCTTAGAAACACATGGAGATTGAAAACCATCTTTTTTTTTTTTTTGCGTCAGCAGTATAGCATGACGAGCAAGACGTAAACGTTACAGAAACAAGTAACATGTACAGTGAACCCCGATTTCTCATCCCAAAGTCCTGAGATAAAGCCTCAAACGCCGGAACCAGCAAATCACAAACTTCATAGTGCCTAGCAGACCAGCCTCCAAGTAACATATCTCGCAGCCTATCTCCTAATCGGAATTCCCTCTTTCACAAGCGGAGGACTAACACTATCCATCGCTCTCTCAGCCTTCGGCGCCTCAGTCTCCTCCAACTCATCCACACTAGTCTCTCTGTTCAAGAAGCTGCTCTCCTTGACAGGACTTCCACTCTGTACACCGCCCGAGCCTCCCAGCTGGATATTGCTATTGCCGCTACCGCCCTGTGCAGCATTGCCAACGCCAGGAGACGAGAGGTGAGGGATATTTTCTGGGAGAGGGTGTTGGGAGCCCACGCTACCGGTGTCGACGGAGCTGGCCTTGCCGGCTTTGGAGAGAGCGTAGTCGCCCGAGTCGAAGTATTTGCGTTCTTTGAGGTGTTTGGCTAGGTGGTCGGATTTGGAAGGGAGCTTGCCGTAGAGGCGGAAGAGGCGTTGCTCGTCGGGAGAAAGGGACTGTGATATTATTTACTTCAGTAGGAGATCTTGGGATTGAATTGAGGAGTAGCTGATCTGCAGATCACTTACCGCAATGTCGACCTTCTTCTTTTGGTGGGGATTCAGAGCCATCTTGAAGGTGTTAGATATTTGTGTGGGATGCTGTAGAGGGTCTTGGAATGAGGTTCAAGGGGACCGATTGTTTTGAAGACGTTGGTATCGTTCTCGAATATTTTGGAAGGACGTTGCGTTGTCTGACGAACTTATTATTCGCTGTCAAGGCTAGATCCTTGGTCGTCTGGATTGGCCCAGCAGCGGGATCAAAGGACGGCCGTGATTCGATGCGGCTCGTTGGTGAATTCGAGACCCCTGCCGAGCTACTTGAAAGAGCTTCGATTCTTCGCACGATCGACTGAATAATTGATTAGCAAACAGGGTGACGCAGTTCGAGTGATAGCACGTCGAAGGTGGTAGAAAAGGTGGGGAGAGCCGATAACGTTTCGCTTAAAGTTTCTCAAACTCACTCAGAGTGGCATATGATTTTCACTCTTTCCTTTTCCAACCACACCCTCCCCCTTTTCGATCTACAAATTTTGATTGATTGTCAGGGTCTCGTGTCTATGACCTGAAATTGACGTAAGTACCTTCAAATATCCAGGACCCTTATCTCAGAATGTAGCTGATTCCAGCTATTCCTTGTCCTGCCCTGCACACTCACACTTGCTCAGATCCCGCAAAGATCCTCTCCTGGAGTATATCTATTGGACAAGCATTATCACAAGACTGCAGAGTAACATTGAGGCCAAGGTCATCTCCCCGAATTCAAACAGTAATTCATATAAGATTGCTTGGAAGAGAAAAGAGTCCTTGCACGAGTCAGATACACCAACTTCTTTGCATGCTTCGATCCTCAATCACGCTCCCTCCTCTCAGAATCGCGGAATCCTTTTACCCCGCAACGCACCCAAACTCTGTTTCCTATCCGTCAGTGCCATATCTTCCGATTCGTTCTCGGGGTTTGAACCATTTAGCTGCCTCGTGTCTCACGCCGTGGGATTTATCCGAAGGCTGATCCATAAGTCTGGTGGCACCCCCCTTCAAGGGTCCCATCCAGTCAAAATGGCTGGCAAAACTTACATAGTTGAGCATCTTGATGATGAACTTGGTCCCTGGTCGGAATTGGAGTATGTCACCATAGCGAAGGAGTCCCACCAAGCAGGTGCAAAGTTCTGTTTGTCATCAATCCCGCCCACATTGGTGCTGCCGGAGGCCTTGAGAGCTGTACCTGGTTTCACTGCTGATGTCCGAAGCGTGGAGACCCTGTATGCTGAAGATAAGACTCGTGTCTGCTTGCTCGACCCATCTGCAACGAAGGAATTGAGCCCAGAGGATGGCCAGGTTTTTGATGTTTTCTTGTTTGGTGGAATTTTAGGTTGGTGGTCTCCCGAGTCCTCCCGTATTACCACATGCTGATATTTTATAGGAGATGATCCACCCAGAGGTAAGAATGAGTCTTCTTTATTATTGGTCAATCAGGTTTGTCAGTGGTGGTCTAAGTGGATTCATCAGGGAACTTGCCTTGCCTTCTCAATCGCGCCTGCAACCCTAGGTACTTTTCATGTGTTGGACTTGGCACTGACCATGAACAGACAGGACATCCGAGTTAAGAAAGAAGGGATTTGAAGGCCGCCGTCTCGGTCCAAAGCAGATGACTACGGATACCGCAGTGAGAGTAACGAGAATGGTGGTTCAAGAAAAGAGTAAGTCGATACATTATAGCCCGGGTGGTTGCATAAATGACCGTATCATAGTTCCACTCGACAAGATCCCTTACATCGATTACCCAGAACTTCGCATAAATAAGAACGAGAGTACAGAGATGCCTTTCCGCTACGTGAAAGGTGAAAATGGAGAATCCATTATGCCAGAGGCAGGTCATGCCCTGGGCAATCTGCCTTTTGAGAACACTTTAAGTAACTGGAATGCAGGGTATGGTTGATCTGATAAAGAAAGATTCCGAGAAGGGCTTCGGGGATTTATTCTGAGCTCTCTACATGCCAATGATGATGGCCCCGGCGACGGAGGCTGCCATGGCTGATACAGGCTTACTGTGCAGAGCTAGTCTAAAGTCTCACGGATGACAAGCTCCCGCTTGATAAAGAGCTCTTGCACTATCTCAAACATCTTATGGAATTGAGGGAAGGGAGTAGGTGCATTTTGCTTATTAAGATATTTGCAAGCAATACTCGCTGTGGAAATTTGGCGAGGCAGTACCTTTACTGCGAGTCTGACCTGTGTAGCCATAGATGCTGCGGAAAGGCTATAGGAAAGAAATCAAGCAGCTGTCACGCCCGGATCCACTCAACTCAGTTCAGTTTGTTATGTGCCGCTCTCGAGTCTTAAATAAACTCATCAGGCCCTTCTTGAAAACCAAAATACATGTATATATCGCATTACAATCAGGATCGGTGTGGCAGTCTCAATGCAAGATGCAGGTCCGACTCGCATTTCATCGAAGGCCACCTTCGAAACTGTATGTCTTAGCCACCCTGGCAGCTGTCACGCGCAAGAAGAATAGACTTGAAATATCCATACCAACCATGCTAGGCAAACTCCAAATGACAGTTCCATTGTCATCGTCGATTGATATTTCGTTTTCCTTGCTATCTCCGACGTCGAATCTTTGCAACCGGGGGTCCAGCTCTTCCGCACTCTGCACCCTTTGTGGCGTCTATGAGTGGTGAAGAGAGCGGTGAGCGTAGATGTTCGCCGGAGTGTACTGCTGATGCAAAGCAAGGGATATGAATGCTGAAGCACTTGATGTTGTTTTGCTGTGTAATGGCTCTGACCCCAATGAGAAATACCATAAGAACTTAGGCCAGGTGTTTGCTCATGTTCACAGAAGACTTAACTCAAACACAACAACCGCCGCTTGAAGTACTCCTAGGGAATCTTCCATAGTGCATAGAGAGACATGCCACTTGTGAGGCTGCGTTCCGACCAGTGAGTTTCTTGTTAATCTGACAAATTTAGCCATACTGTGTTGGTTCTGCCTTCTCTTTCATTGTCACTATCTAGTTCTGGGCGATTCACCTGACTTGACTTCGCAAATGCTATGACAGCATAATCACTTCCACGTCTCTCAGCATCAGAGCCGCAGCCAAAGAGCCAAAGGCCTCAAGTTCCTTCCAGTATCTACAGTAAAGAAGCATTGTGATCCTGCAAGAGAAGACCAATCCAGACCTTCCTGTGATCAGCTCTGCTGCAGCAAAACAAAGAACAAAAGACGAGACGAGAATCGACAACGAAAGTACTATCGGCAACAGACCGCAGCCTTACTGAGGCAACAGACCGCAGCCTTACTGAAGCAACTCTTTCACGGCGGCCTTGAATCAAAGTGTGAAAGGTTTAATGACAAAAAGTCTCGGACTGGCTTGCAGGAACTACACTGTTAACAGCACATTCGTCCAACAATATCCCTCATCTTTGCCCTGACCGAAACAGTCATCGTAACTAGCTTGAATATCCAGCCTTGTCATTAAAATATTCTACAGACCACACGAATCATGTGATGTAGCAAGATGTGATTGTCAAACTTCTCTTGGAACTGATCAAGCTTCAGATCCTTGACATTTGACGCAAAGCGTAAGCCTCGTTGAAAGGCTGCCAAGGGTCGACTTGCCTTCCAAGATCACACGAGTTATTTCGTTCTTTCAGAAACCTTCAAACCAAATGGTGATCTTCGTAGGGGATTTAAAGAGGGAGCAACAGTTTTGATGTTATTTTGGGAGCAAGAACAGATTGTGGATTCAACGGTTCTAGCCTCGGAAATGCCAAGCAAAAGACCCCCTGATTTTGACAAAGGACGTCGTTACTACAAAGAGCCTGCAATAACAACAGCTCTCACAGTTCCATTTCTGATGAATTCTAAAATTTTCCGATTGAAATTACATCCGTCTTTTTAAAGCGTTTATTTCAAAACCTGCAAAATGCCAATCTTGTAACACGCCCGGGGCTATTTTCAGCTTTCTGCACCGGGGGGTCATCGCTAAAAGCGCCTCAAGAGGCTTGCGCAAGCTCCACCTCAGGACACCTTTTACACAGAAACAATAAGTTATTTGAGAATCGCTGTCGCGCGAGCTCAGTAATATCCTCTCCTCAGCTTCTGAATCGGCATCCAAGATGCGATTCTTCTCCTCTCCTCCGGCTCGGTCGCGAGGGAGGACGACTTCCAGGGCGTTAACAACGATATTGGGACTCTTGTCATTGTCCCTACTGCCTTCGATAGGCCTGGCAGACAAGACGGCGGCAGATTACTTTGTGCATTCGCTGCCCGGTGCCCCTGATGGACCGCTGCTAAAGATGCATGCTGGGTGAGTTCCCCAAGGGCTCTGTACGTGGCTCTAAATTCTGGCTGACGTGGACATCTACAGACACATCGAGATCACACCCGAGCACAATGGCAACTTGTTCTTCTGGCATTTTCAAAATAGACATATCGCGAACAGACAACGAACAGTTATATGGCTGAACGGTGGTCCAGGATGCAGTTCGGAAGACGGAGCATTGATGGAGATTGGACCGTACAGAGTGAAGGACCAATCGAACGGTCCAGCTCTCGAATACAATGACGGATCGTGGGATGAATTTGCGAATGTCATGTTCGTTGATAATCCGGTTGGAACGGGTTTCAGTTTTGTGGATACGGACAGCTATGTTCATGAACTGCCAGAAATGGCCGACCAGTTTGTGCAGTTTTTGGAGAAGTGGTTTGCTCTGTTCCCTGAGTATGAGCACGATGATGTGAGTAGCGCAATACCTTGCTTAAAGGCCACATACTGATATACTCTAGATCTATATTGCCGGAGAGTCCTATGCAGGACAACATATTCCCTACATCTCCAGGGCGATTCTCGATCGAAACAAAGCCGGAGCGAAGCACCAATGGAACCTCAAGGGAATGCTCATTGGAAATGGATGGATTTCACCTGAAGAGCAATACATGGCATATCTAGCATTCGCATACGAGAAGGGGTTGGTTCAGCGTGGCTCCGATGTCGCCAACCGCTTGGAATCCCAGCAAGCGATTTGTGTCAAAGCGATAAACCAGGCTGGAGGCAGAGACCATGTGGATCTGTCGATGTGCGAGCAGATCCTGCAGGATATCCTCCAAGAGACCCAGACCAAGGGCTCAGACGGCAACATGATGTGCTACAACATGTACGACGTCAGATTGAAGGACACCTACCCAAGCTGTGGTATGAACTGGCCTCCGGACTTGACAGACGTCACCTCCTATCTGCGCCGACAAGATGTCGTAGACGCTCTGCACATCGACAAAGGAAAGAGAACCGGATGGACAGAATGCAACGGTGCAGTAGGGAGTGCATTCCGCGCCCAAAACTCCAAGCCCTCTATCCAACTGCTCCCCGATCTCATCGCCGAAGTCCCCACAGTCCTATTCTCCGGCGCCGAAGATCTGATCTGCAACCACATCGGCACAGAGCAACTTATCAGCAACATGGAATGGAACGGCGGCAAAGGCTTCGAAATCTCACCCGGTACATGGGCACCGCGTCGAGACTGGGTATTCGAAGGTGAACCCGCAGGATTCTGGCAAGAAGCCAGGAACTTAACTTATGTCCTGTTCTACAACTCGTCACATATGGTACCTTTCGACTACGCGCGCCGAACCCGCGATATACTCGACCGCTTCATGAAAGTGGACATTGCAAGCATTGGTGGAGTTCCCGCAGACAGTCGCATTGACGGCGAGAAAGGCCTCGAGACGTCCGTTGGTGGCCATCCTAATAGTACAGCTGCAGAGGAGGCCGAGCAAGCTAAGCTCGAAGAGGCGAAATGGCATGCTTACTACAAATCCGGAGAGATCGTACTGGTAATTGTCGCTATCGCCGCTGCGGCATGGGGATACTACGTCTGGAAAGAGCGGCGCGCACGGGCTGGGTACAAGGGCTTGTTTGGAGGAGAAGCACCGATGTCCCTTGGAGGTGCGCGGAATGGAGCGAGAGGCGGGATGGGATTGGAGAGTTTCAGGAACAAGAGATCGAATAGGGATGTTGAGGCTGCGGATTTTGATGAGAGTGAACTGGATGAGCTGCATGTTAGGACGCCGATAGAGGAGATGGGACGAGATCGGTATAGTGTTGGTAGTGCGAGTGATGAGGGAGAGAAGGGGAGCGGTAATATGGAGGGGAATGAGACGGGGAAGGAGGGCGAGAAGAGCTGATTATTGCATTGGAATGGAAGATTACATCGCTAGGAGTTAGTTTGGCGTCCAGGCATGGTACTTTTGGACGAGGAGTCAGTGGATCAGAATGAAAATAAAATGAATTACACTTTGCTTTGCAGCGTCCATCATACCCAACCTGCCTTGCTGGACGATTGAACTTAGTAGATCGAGCTCTCAGTCACTCATTTCCTCTTCAATGTTTAGTTTTGGTCAGCAAAGTATCACAGCACGTTTGTTAGACGTGGATATGCATTCTGATTCGTTTCGATATCATTCTATCTAAGCTGTCTTTTGGTGGTATTCGTCGCTGCAACATGCTCCCCTGAACGCCAGAATAGTCGCCATTTCCATATCAAAGCGCTATTTTCCCACTGATGTTGCAAACTTATCTGCACAACGTGGCATACACGTGAAATTTCGGTTCTTTGTCCCAGAAAAACCACCTCCCCTTTTGGTATTTCATCCCTTTTTTGACATTCTTCCCATTTTCGTATTCCAGATGATTTCTTCTAATCGTCTCATATCTATCGCTTCTTAACACTAGGTCTAGGCTTGCACTCATCACCATTGACTGGATGCAACCTAATCTGGTTGGGGTAATTTGGCGTGTTGACCGCATAACCCTTGCTCCAATCATAACTGACAGCGTACGCAAAGATGGATCCGTTCTTGTTGAAAGCCGTTGCTGGGATCGTACCGCCGACTGATGGGTATCCCTTGAGTCTGTGCTTGGCGATTCCGTCCCAGAAGTGGAAGGTGCCGTCAGAACCAGCGGTGCTGAAAGTTCCGAACTCCGGGTGGAAGGAGATGGCGTTGACGGAGTAGACGTTGGTCATGTTGTTTTGAGGTGGGTCGCGGTGGCATTTGAATGAGAAGTTGGAGCTGGGAATGAGTTAGTTGGGGCCTCGGGATCAAGATGAGGTGTGGTCTTACCTGGCGTCCTTCTCCTCTACATATTGGATAGCACATCTTCCCTCGATACTTCCAACTGCAAATCCAGAGGCGTCGGTAAAGCAGCTTACAACTCGTGTTTGCCACTTCAGTGGGCTTTGTAAGGTCTTGTAGAATTTGGTGGGTTCGTTCAGGTTGATGACGTTGATGTATCGATCTGCAGTGCCAACAACTAAGAGTTTATCTTTCACATCAAGCGTATAAATTCGTTCTTGACATTGGAGGCTAGCAGCAGGCGTAGGTTGGCGCAAGTCCCAGTATTTGACCGTCTTATCCCATGAACCTGTAACCAACATTTGTGCACCTCCCTGTGGGCTGTCGAAGAATCGTACAGAGCGGATAGGTTGGTCGTGTGCCGCAACTTGAATACCGGTGTTTTGGCCAGCTCCGAGGTCGATAACTCGTGCTGCCTTGTCTGCTCCTGCTCCAACAACTTTCTGTCCATCCTATTCAGAAGTTAGCACTCCTCGTCCAGCTTCTCTGAGCATTGCGACTCACCTTTGACCAGTGGCAGCTCAGAACCGGTCCTTCATGCTCGAATGCTGCTCTTCCTTCGGCCTCTCCGTTCGCAGTAATCTCGTAGATACGGACTTTGTTGTCCCATGATGCTACGGCCAGATGATCTGACTGTGATGAGAACGCGAGATCAGAGACGCTGTCTTCGGGTGGGTTTTTGACGGTCACATCCTTCGACAGGTCGCCCAAGGTGTTCTGTTGGGTGGCAGTGGTGCTGCTTGATCCGAAGAGTCCTGCCATTTTGAGTGTTGTGATCGTTCAATGTAGGTCAGCGATCGTGAGGGCAGGTCGCGGATGAGATATATCTGGCGCCCTGTGGAATAAAGGTGAATCGTTGAGATTCACTCAGCCTGCTAGGCACGATGCTTTCATAGTTGCCTTTGACCGCGTCGGCCAATCACACGCCGCTTGCATTTTTGGCTCTAACCCCACCCTCGCTAGCGGCTTAAAATATTCCACTTAAAGAAATATTTCCTGCGTCTACCTTCCTTCCCTCCTCAACTTCCTCGCTCGAATGATCGTTTTGAAGCACACAAACAGAGAAATCCTCACAGATATCTCAGCTAGCAATAGCTACCCATGCTTTAGGGAAAGTCCCCGGACAGCCTTCATTTGAAGGAATGTGGAAACACGCCGCCATAGAAGCATCTCGCGGCTTCTCCTCTCCCAATTCTTCGCCATCTCCTCCATCCTCTCGCCGTTCGTACCGCCTCCTCGTCGACCCCGGGACCGAAATCTTAGCTAAGGAGACCACATGGATGAAGATATGAGTCCGAGCTTCTTGCGCGACGATTTCGGGACTAGGTGAGATGTGGTTGCGGGAGGTGTTTGGACTGTTCTTGGAATGGTGGGGATGTTCTGGTTGTTGGAATCTTTTCGTCGTGATCGATAGTTATACGATCGCCTCCCTGCCATGCAAGTGGTGTGAGGGGTAACTCGATGGGGCTTATTCTTGATGCGAGGAGTTCACTTTTTTCGCCGAGTCCATAGCTTATTGGAAAGCGGAGACGGTTGCTGATGGTCGGAACGCACATTCTACGTCTTCTCTCATGGGAAGATTTGTTCTGATTTGAGAGGCTGGCTCAGATGCTCTGTCAAAGGAGCTGGATTCAAGCTTGTTCAGGTGATGATTACCAAATAGAGTCAAGCACTGATGTGTGCCCGTGTAAAAAGCGGTGCCACTTCCTGATGACACAAATTGCGTTATGGTATCTGATGAACACTTAAAAGCTATTTCGGTTTTTTTTCATTCGACCCTTTTCTTCTTGGTATGTTGTTGGTATTGGCAGAGTAGCACATTAGTATTTACATTTACATGTCTCCCCAGATGCATGATTATACAAGGCCGGCTGCAACTCCCACTGTCGTAAGATAATCCGTCATATCATGCCGTAAATCATAATGCCACTTACATAACGCCATGCCATGGTATAATATGCAATGCTCACATCAAGCCACCCAAAACGACTCTTCCAACGCCTGCAACCTCACTCTTAACTCCACCCCTACTGCTATCTTCAAATTCCTTCACCACGCCCTGAACGATGATCTTCCTGACCCTCGCATCAGCCTTGGTGAACATCTCTGCCACCACTGGACTACAATCTCTTGGTGAGGCCACCAAACTCATAATCTTAGTATAACAATCGATCAACACATCACACAGTGTCGCAAATGTCTCGTAGAAATCCGGGTCGAAGGGTAATGAAGGCGTTAATAAATGTGTGTATTCCTCTCCAGGAAGAAGATCGGTTTCGCCAAGGGGAAAAGATGTAGCACCATTCCCACCCGCCGAGGTAATGCTTCCATTTGTTGACTTCGAGTCCGAGTAGTCGTTACCCATTGGAAGCCCTATCTCTGCTGCAGAACTTTGCCGCCGCCCTCTACCCGTTGTGGTTGCACGCTTAAACATCTGCGGAAATCGACCTCTTGATAAGGAGGAGGACGAGCCGTCTGCGGGATGTATCTGTTGGAAGGACTCGAATTCCGAGAGGAGGGAGTTCAATGTCTTTAAAAATTCGATGGAATTCGAGCCATTGAGATCAATAACCGTAGGAAGGGAGAGGCCGAGAAGAAGATAGTTTGTTGCTCGCCGCGCCAGTTTGCGAGAATCGAAATATGGCATTCGTTGTAAATCGGGTTTGTTGAATAATAATGTATTAAACCAGTATACTCGTCCCTCATGCCTGCATCCCAATTAGCAATTGCAATCCGCAAGATCTGCGTGTTTACATACGCCTTTCTCAAGTAGTCCAGCGTCGATATCCTCTTCGAAGATGTCTCCTGAATATGCTGATATGTAATTGTCTCTAACGTCGGACTCGGAGGCTGCTGGAGTGTAAATATTGGAGGGCCGCCGAGACCTGGAGCCTGGTAGCCCGTCCCAGGCCTGGCCAGCATATTCGAGTATGGAGTCGTCGATGTGAAAGAATCCGTCCCAGAAAGAGGGGATTGCACAGCGATTTCCGCGCTGGCGGCTACCTGTTTGAAACTGTCGGCAGATTTTGGATCAGAATCTTGGCGAGCTGGAACCGCATTCACTGGCAAAGGGTGTCGGTCCGTATGAGCGTGAGAAGAATTGGACCTTTTCTTCTCAGGGGAGTTGTTCGAGTATGCTGTTGAGTTGTTGCGGCCTCGCTGGGAGCCTCTTGAGGAGGAGGATACTGATGCTTTTCGCGACGCCCGGGACGTTGATGTTGTAGAACTGTAGGAGTGCGACTCAGAGTGCGTGGTCGGAGATCCACTGCTTGTGCTCGGCCTCGTCGATGTTGTCTTGCTTGAATTGCTCCCAGAAAATATGCTCCCTCCCTTACTGAACAGCCCACCTCCATGTGAAGGCCTGGATGCGTGCATAGCGAGGCTAATGCCAGGGCATGCAGGGGCTCGTACCTAATCCGCACTTTTCTTAAGAACTTCTAACTTCTTACTTCCTTCAATCCTCCTCTTTTCAACTAATGATTCCCGATGATCGTAAAGCAGTGTAGAAGGCATGGGAGAAGATATGATGAAATACTGAGCAATGAGAGATGCTTCCTTTTTGTTCAGCGACGAACAAGATGCCGTCTCGTCTCAGATCAACAAGCACTTCCCAGCGGCGTCAACGGGCCTATTTTATGGCTGCAAAATGAATAAATTGGCGCAAGAAGCACACAAGTCACGAAAGCGTCATTCAGCTTGACTTTATATCTACTTGAATTATTATAATATTATCAATAATTGAACTCAGCACATCTTCGAAACCCTCCTTGGGTAGTCAGGGGTAAAACTCCTGAAGGCTTGAGGCTGGCTTAAAACCTCTCCCGTCTTTTCACAGCGCCAACTGATCTCTCGAATCAGAACCAGCGACCCCTGGACCCCGCTAAAACCCCACCAAGAACGCATTCACAAGCTTCCCAAACCCCCAATATCAAAACAATCAATCCATCACGATGTCTACCCATAGCGAAGAAGAGCTTCCACCTGGAGAACCAGCGCCCGAGGTTTTAGAAGATAGAATCTGGGTTGACGGGTAAGCGTTCCATTGGAATTCATGAACGCAAGAACTGACAAATCTCTCGATGCTGGGATTTTTTCCATCACGGTTCGTCACTTTATTTTCCCATGCTCTTGAAACATGAGGCACTGATTGTCGTACAGGCCATGCCGGCGCCATGCTGCAAGCCCGGCAATTGGGCAGCGAGCTCTTCGTGGGCATCCATTCCGATGAATCCATACTAGAGAACAAGGGGCCTACGGTCATGACTTTGGAAGAACGGTAAACCCGACTCGACAAGCATAAACGGGATATTTCGCTGATTGTGCTCCCAAGAATCGCTGCCGTCGATGCCTGCCGATGGGTTACTCAATCTGTGGCGTATGCGCCCTATGTCACATCCTTACCCTGGATCTCTCATTACGGCTGTAAATACGTAGTTCATGGGGACGATATCACTTCGGATAGCAGTGGAGAGGACTGTTACCGTTTTGTGAAAGCTGCCGGAAGATTTAAGGTCGTGAAACGGACGCCTAGTATTTCGACAACAGATCTTGTGGGACGAATGCTGCTATGTACTCGCACACATTTCATCAAGTCTCTGACAAAATTACTTGCCGGCGAAGAAGGGTCGGGAACTCAGGAAGAGCGGAGAGTGGAAGGAGCGGCGATGACAGAGAGAATGAAGCTCTACGCCACAGATGAGACCGGACTCCACCCTGGCGCAAGCGTTTGGTTCTGGAACGCTTCAATTGAAGCAAGAGGAGACGACACGACAGAGGAGAAGGGCATTTTCAGTGCACTTTGCCAGGGCACTCAGCCCAAGCCTGGGCAGCGTGTAGTCTATGTCGATGGTGGATTCGACCTCTTTTCATCCGGACATATTGAATTCCTGCGACGAGTCCTTAAAGCAGAGGAGAAGATCGGAGAAGACGAAGGCTGGTATAGTAAGGAAGCTGTGCAGGAAAGAGTTGGCAAGGGTGCCGATTACGGGCCAGCGTTTGTTGTTGCCGGAGTCCACGACGATGAAGTGATCAATCATTGGAAAGGCGTCAATTATCCCATCATGAACATTTGCGAACGAGGCCTATGCGTTCTACAATGCAAGGTAAGTCATTGAGAGCCTTCTATTATTTGTCTGATGTTTTCTAGTATGTCAATTCGGTTATTTTCGGAGCTCCCTTCTCACCGACTCGTGCATACCTTACCTCAACTCCTTGGGGCACTCCAGATGCGGTCTACCATGGACCCACGAGCTTCATGCCGCTTACTTACGATCCATATACCGCACCCAAGGCGATGGGAATATACAAGGAGATTGGAGAGCATGATTTCGCTGGAGTCAATGCCGGTCAGATCGTTCAACGGATCTTGAAAAGCCGCGACATGTATGAAGAGCGGCAAAGGGTAAAAGGAGTTAAAGGAATCGGCGAAGAAGCACAGCGGAGACGAGAGAAAATGGAAGAGGAGCAGCGTTTGAAAGAAGAAAAAATCGCCGCTTAGGAGGCAGCTATTCGTTTGAGCATTTTAGATAGCACATCCTTGGCGTTCAACACGTGCGAGGGATACCCAGGAGATTTTCTCGTTGAGTAGAGAGTACATACTATTAGATGAAAAGACAATATATAATGAGCATTCTCCTTCAGTCTCTTCTGGGTGGGATTCTTGCCACATGATTCAGGGGTCAGCAACAAGAGGGCCAGGTAAGCGAAACTAGATTTTCTCGTCCTCCTGGTCAACCGAGTCAACCCAACCTCTCATCGCTTTTTACGAGCGAGATTCTGTTCAACGTTGTGACGAAATGAACATCCTTATCAAGATGGTTGAGGAAGACCCTCTTTGGCCCGCATTTCGCTCCAACAAGCACGTCCACGACGCACCCGCATGGGTCGTGATATCTCCGGCAGAGCTAACCGACGCCGGTCCTGTCCGGATTGAGGAATGAAGGCAACGATGCTCTAAGATTGGGGCGTTACCGAAGTTATCTGGGATGGACTCTACGGACAAGATATAAACATCCCAGACTCTACCCAGTTCCATACTCAAGAAACGCCGTCTTCATTGGTCTCGATCTTTGTTTCACCAATCGTTCTTCTTTCAGCAGCCGTTCCACACGAGCGACTCGACAACGATGGCTCATTGCAAGGACACACCGCAAGTATGTCGAAATACTTCCGCTGGGTTGAGCTCCCAGTCAGGAAAGATGTCTACACCTACGCCAGAACCACGTGATGGGGCAATCACGATCTCTATCCCATCCCCAAGAAGAGTGAACCTACGGGTGGGTGGCATACGTCGCCTTCTAAGTTACTGGTTGTGTCAGTTTGAGCAACTACACTACCGGGAGTGCTTATATTGAATATGGATTGAATGCTGCGGAGACTGTTGGAGCTGTTCTTCTTGGAAGCTATATTACTGCGGCAATTTGTTGGCTTTGTGCTCGTCCTGGGCAGGATCAGTCTCTTGGATATGTGAGTACTATCTGCTGCCCTATTGAGGGATAATTGGTTGACCTGGTTTCAGATAATGATGGTGAGGGCTGCTTTCGGGCTTTGGGGCTCGTTAATTCAATATGTTATTGTGTTGCTTGGAGGCATAGTCTTTGTATGTTGACCCGACATCGACAGTTTCAACCTAACCTGTGCGCTTACGTCCCTGCCCATCTCACTTGCCAGTATCAGCTCTCTAATATCAATTTAAGATGTATCGAACCCTACTTCATTCGAGGATATCGTCGAACTACTTGCACCCGTACTGTACTTCAAAAGCGTTGCCTTATGTGGGACGACTACTGAGTTCCCGGTGGAACATTCCGACAGAACCTGCAGAATACACCTGGAAAGCCTTACGTTGCTGCAAATCATCCTGCCAAGTCGAATTTTGAGTGTCCCAATTATCTGGAGGAAGAAGCTGCAGCGGCGGCGGCAGCGGCTGCTGCTGCCGAGAAGACAAATGGCGAGAAGGCGTTGCTAAATGTCGGAAATGAAGTCGTTCAGGTAGACAAAACTCAAGCCGTGGTCGAGGAATCGAATGGAAAGGTGCCGGATAGCGAGACAGCTGCACCCCTGGATGAGGTGGCAAAGGCTGAGAATGAAGTTGTCGGCGAAATAAAATCTCGAGCTGTGGTTGAGGTGAATGAGCAGACGACGCCCGCCCCTCGGAAGGAGACAATCCAGGAAGAGGAACCAAAGGTTGAGACTGAAGTGGTCAATGCGGAGAAATCTAACGTTGCGGTTGAGATAATGCTGGCACTCCGGGGACTGAGACTACACAGGTGAATAATGTTAAGTCATTGCTAGTAGCTGTGGCTGTAGCTGTGTAAAAGCCCTCACTCAGATGGATAGATCGATATTTGTTTTATGGAATTGTATTTGTTTCTCAATTTTTGACTCGTATACCTCCTCGTTGACTCGTAGATGGGTCGCATTAACACTCTTCGTGGACCAACCAGTTGGGAAAGCCACACACCATTATTTCCTTATTTCATTTCTAGCACATGACTGAGACCCTTTCCAAAGCTGTAAGCATGGCATCATGATTATTATCAGCGAGACATCACCAATATTTGAGATGGGGTATCCTTCATCCTCTGCTGCGAATGCAAAGTCGCTAATCCTAGCGAGCATGAGAACCAAATCGCAGGCAATCGATCCAGCAAGCAAAACCCACTTTAGAAGTTGAGACGCTGGCTCCTCTTCCAGATGTAATTCCCAGGATGTCAAAACGAACGAACAAATCGCATGAAGAAATTGAAGAAGTATTTTGGGCCTGGAATTGTAAAACGATGATTGCCAAACTTTATTCCAGGCTTCCGAAACATTGTGCGGATGCCAGTTTGTAGATTCGGAAAATTCCTTTTGGTAGTCCCACGGCTGCTCAAGGCAATCGTTAAGATGATTAGGGTGTGTTTGACGAAATAGAGGACGTTATCCATTTTGTTACGTCGCGGTGGGCGTGGATCGTTCCTTCCTGAATTGGAGGTTAAACTCGGTTCCCTTCTCGCACCTGCCTTTCGACTTTCGGGTGAAAGGGGTAATTCCTGAAGATTTTTGGAGAGAATATGGACCATGCGCTGCCCATTGAAAAATTATAAGATTATTTTGATCGCGGGATTGAGATGAAAGAGTTATGAAGAGGTGGATGAAGGAAGTATTGTCAACGGTGTGACTGGAAATATATCATATTGCCTCTATTTCAAGTATGTATATGCTCAGTTCACAATACATTGAGAACCGGGCTTACATGGGACATTCAAGAAGCAGATGGAGTGATCCAGAAGGGTACTTTCGCCCAATCCATTCCACAGAAATCGACTTCAATCCCGCAAAGGGAGAGCACAGTTCGCAAAATATTGAGACTGCTTTCTAAGAATTCTTGACTATTGAGAGAAAGATCGAGGAAGGTTAGAATCTAATATCAGTTCCGCCAAATAAGGCCTTTGCGAAAAAGACGGGCGGAATAACAAATCGAAATGAAAATATCGTTCTCGAATTCTTCCTCAACGTGTTGTACTTACAAAACTCTCAGAAGTGACTCAACTCGCTTCAAAGATGGACAAATGAGTAGAGAAGACCTTCGAGACGAAGTTTTACTGAAGAATTAAATTCTCGTCTCTTGCCTGGGATTTGAGGGGCTCAGGGGTAAAATATTAGCGAAAGTATCGCATGATTCGCCCCAACAAAAACTTCCGCCGAACCTACTTTCGCAACTTCAACATCGCTTATTGTCGGTTTATAACGGAGAGCGGAATTCCAACGTCCAACGTCGTTTCTCCATAGGAGACGAGCGCCCTTGTGACTTGAAGGGTGTACCTACCTCATGATCCCTTCTCCTGCCTTTAACGTATGTGGGGATGGCGATATCGGTCATGGAGAAAAGCGGTGACGATGCTAAGGATCACTGGTTTTAAATTTCCGCTTCAATATCGAGGAAACGAAGACCTCATATCAAGTTATTTGTTACTGGAATCACTGGATCAGAGTGATGTCACCGCATGATACCCCTCAAAATGTGCGGCTCGGCTTCGGATCTAAATGGTTCTCTCTTCTATCTGGTGTGGGGCGCTACAAGAAGTGTTTGCAAAATCTCTTCTGGGCAAACAAGTGTCTGGGCCAGATATCAACCTGCGTTAGTGGCCGCAACTACCCTGCATTACTTCCACCTCTTCATCCCGAACCTTCATTATTTAGTCAAATTCTCGTTTTCCCATTGACTCACCCACACAAAAAACATCTTCTTCCATTTTCATTCATTCTGAACAATTGGAAAGAGTCAATTGCTTCATAAATCCGAATCGAGACACTCTCAGTGGACTTGTCATTTAATAAGCCTCAGTTATCGGACAATACCCATTGACCAATCGTCGTCACTAAGGAATTACGAAGTCTCCTCATTCTACTTAACCGGTAGCCAACTCCTCTTCGTTCAGAGCAAGCCTACAATCTCAACAAAATGGCACCATCAGCTGTTTCGATGACCCCTCCCGAGGGAGTCAAGACAGCCGAACTCACTGCTGCTGCCGTTTCCCAGAAGATCAATCAGACCGGCCTCAAGCCATTGGATGCTTCCAAGCTCAAATTTACCAGAACTAGGACACCAATGACGGTGCCAGAACCAAACGATCCAATTATCGCCACCTCCTCTCAATGTACCGATCACATGATCACTGCTGTGTGGAAATCTTCGACTGGGTGGGAAGCTCCTGAGCTGAAACCTTACGGAAATCTATCTCTTGCCCCAACTGCATCAGTGTTGCACTACGCCACTGAGTGCTTCGAGGGAATGAAGATGTACCGTGGATACGATGGAAAGCTCAGACTATTCCGACCGGATTGTAACTGCAACCGCATGCTCATCTCCGCTACTCGAATTGCGTTACCGCCTTTCGACCCCAAGGAACTGGAGAAGCTTATCATTGCCATGATTGCCGTTGACGGACCGAAGTAAGTTGCTGCCGTTACTCTACAACTCTAACTACATGGGCTGACTTTCAACCAGATGGCTCCCCCGCCCCGGAACCTTCTTGTACCTGAGACCCACTATGATCGGATCTGCCCCAGCTCTGGGTGTAGCCACTCCTAAAGAAGCGACGCTGTTTGTTATTGCAACTTTTGTAAGTTCCATATTAATTCATGATGACCCTGTGTCGAAGTAATTTCGCTGACTTGTGAACAGATGCCCTCATTGGGCTCCCCAAAAGGCATGAAGCTTCTGGCCTCTCAGAACGGTGTCCGTGCTTGGCCTGGAGGATTTGGATATGCAAAGGTTGGAGCAAACTATGGTCCCAGTCTTATGGCTAATGGCGAAGCACGTGCTCGTGGATACGATCAGGTTCTCTGGCTGCTTAACGGCACAGTCACCGAAGCCGGGGCCAGCAATTTCTTTGTTATTTGGAGAGCAAAGGATACCGGAAAGCTTCAGTTGGTCACTGCTCCCTTGGGAGACAAGATCATTTTGGACGGCGTCACGAGACGGAGCATTCTGCAACTGTCACGTGAGAGACTGACCGCAACGTCGAAAAGTGGACTTGAACCTATCGAGATCGTAGAACGCCAATTCACTATGGAGGATATCGTAGATGCTGTTGAAGAAGATCGAATTGTGGAGGCCTTCGCTGCCGGTACTGCTGTAAGTGCACTCAGACATACCCCCCGAAATCGCACTGACCAAATTATCAGTACTTTGTTTGCCCGGTTTCAGTGATCAGCTACAAGGACCAAGATTTGGAGATCCCGATGGCCCGCGGTGACAGTGGCGAGTATGCCGCTCTTATCAAGAGCTGGTTGGTGAACATCATGTATGGCAAAGAAGGTATGTACAAGCACTTATTAGGTCGAAGTCCTAGCGGAATCTGGATCATCTTCCTCATTCGAAGAGTATGACTCACGAGTTTGAGAAGTCACACAACTCTTGTTCGCACTTTGCGGTCTTTCTTGGTGACCAAAGCTAATTTCAACGGCTTGCAGAACACCCCTGGGGAGTTGTGGTCGAAGAGAAGGAAGACTAGGTAATAGGTCTGTCATGGTCAAAAGAATTGCGCGGAGTTCTGGTGTAATGGGATTTGAGGGTTTAATACACGCTATTAAAATTTAGAGTCTTGTTACCACCTTTTCGTGTTTTTTCTGTTTTTGAACTAGCGTTACAATACTCTGACTGTTTTGTTACGTCATTGTACCCTTTGATACTCTCACAATCCTCACCAACTACGTTTAGTAGGATTTTTATACTAATAGGTTCCAAACTTTATGAGAGGGCAGCGTGTTAGGGTGCATACAAATTCGATGACTCCCAATTTTTATCGCTGCAGCCAGCCTTCCCCAGTTCATCACCAAACGACCAAAATGGATTCTTCAGTCCGGAACTCGATAAGAGTTCTAGAAATATTTCCTACATCACTATCATTAATTTTACTTCTCTAACTCCACAACATTCAATCCAGGCATCTGTGATAATAAATACTTTGATGTCCGCGACAGATATGGAAAACACGACAGCCTCAACCTATACCTTCAAGAGCAATGGAAATGTCGACAACGACGGTATGCGCTTTGCATTTGCATCACTCACACCAATACGCCCTTTCTTGTCTCTTTCGTCCGTTGCAATTTTACCACGACCCGCCCAGATTGTTGGCCGTGACACCCGTTATAGGCGCCCCACACTACCTTCGGTGACTCCTGGCGATACCTCTTCCAATTCTCGACAGCTTACAACGAAACTCAACATGACGGACGACGAAACGACTTTGAAGAATATCACGACCACTTCACCACTAACAAAACTCAATGATTGTATCACAGTCCTTGGAGAACCCGGAGCATTGGATGTCGGCGCTGTTGAAAAGAAATGTGCGGGTGTGATGGAGAAGGAGAATACAATCGAACGTATCACAACTTCTCAGCCTATGACGCCAAATTCCAGTAGCCATGATCTTCACTCTAATAATTCTGCGAAGGCTCTTGAGGCTCGTGCCTATGGGGGTCTTAAGCCTCCCACCCCTCCGGAAACCCCTTCCCCCAGGGAAAGCGAAAAGCCCGTTGAGCATGGCCGGACTTCTCAGCCATTGGTCCCTGGTCCTAGCGACGCTTCTCTTCCTCCTCAGAGTTTGATTCAGGATCCTGAGGCTGCAACTAAGCCGATTTTTAATCCTACTGCAGCTTCATTCATTCCGGCAACTATTGCGAGGTCTCTCTCTGAGATCTCGTATACGAAGGTGGAAACTCCCCAGGCTAGTCCCACTGGTCTATATACACCCAATCCTGCCTCGGTCTCAGAATCTCAGCACCCACCATCAACCCGGGAATATTTCTCTCAATCATTTGGAAAGCGCCCTCCAAAGAGAGCGTCTTGGATAACAAGGCGAGCGGAGGCGTGGAAGGTGAAGCATAGAATAAAGGCTGAAGCGGAGGTTCAAAAGCTTCAGATGGAGGTTAAAGGACAAGAACCAGGTTCTCAGTATCAACATCAGGGAGCTCATATTGAGAATATTAGGGAAACATTGCTCGAGTTCGTTCTGCCGCCTGCGTACCCATCCGAATGTACATGGGACGAAGAGGCTTTGGCCGAGTGTGAATATTTCTGGGAACGCAGCATTATTCCGAGAGCAAAGCAGATGCTGCCGGGATACAAACCCTTAGAGCCGCCATCTGAGCTGTCTCAATCTATAGAGTTGGTGTTCAGCGAGGGATGGTTTAGCCGTTTCTTCTTGCAAATTAACTTCAATCTGAAATAAGTGCTTGAAGTAGCTTCGCCTGTTGTCTCCTGGCGCTGGCATCCAGTTCCTACGTGACGACAAATTAGCACATCTACAAAGCTCTCATCAACGACACATACCTTCTCCGACTCCTTCATCTTTTGCAAGATCTCCTCTCCAATATCCTCCAGCTCGCCAGTCAACTCCTGGACCCTAGCATCATGCTCCACATCAAGCAACTCCATCTCCTTCTTGAACCCTTTATCTCTCGCCTCCGCCGCGGCGCCACCAAAGACCTCTGGACCGAAAATCTCAACACCAAGCTCAATGAAATCGCCCTGCAAATCCTCCCATTGCTTCCAGTAATCCTTCAACTTTCCCTCATCTTTCTCAACGCTCTTCTTGAACTGCGCGATCCGCTTGCCTATCTCCACGATCTCCGTCACGCGTTTTCCCTCTCGAGTGAAGGTTGTTTCGATTTGTTCTTCGCCCAGGGGTGCGCTCAGCATGTGGGCGGTTGCAGAGACGGACTCGAAGAACGCGACGTCTCGCGATCGAGAAGCTGCGAGCTTGTGGAGAAACTCATCGTGGACCGCGTTGAAGGAGGTGTATAGCTTGGTGTCTATGGCGACACGAGCCTCTTCAATACCCTCTGGAAATCATTTTAGCAATAACAACCATCGAGAATATGAAGATCGTACCTCGAAGTTCAGCCTTCAAGTCAGGTTCAGACGTTGGAGTGCGCTCCTTGCGCTTGCCGTGCTTCTTGCTATCATCCTTGGATTGCTTGAAAACGCCGGCGATGGAGACGGGTTTTTTGGACTTTGAGAGTTTGTGAGTTGCTCCAGGTTGTTTCGCCGGATGCTGGGAGGCAGTGTTGCTGCTATGTCTGTGAGACTTGGAGGATTTGGAGGACTTTCGTTGAGCTGGAGGGGCAGTAGCCTCGTGCTTGTGCCTGTGGCCTCGAATAGGTTCGTGCGCCATCTTGACCGTGGAGATGTTACTTGAGAGGGAATATCGAGGTAGACAATGGCATTACTGATGGCGTAGTTGTGTAGCTAGGAAACTGCGCTGTGATGTTGGTGGTTGCGAAACGAAGAAAGGAGAGACGCGGAGGGGCTGCAGAACTCAAAAGCGCAAGACGCCGGCTCCAACGCCCACGCGTACAACTATCACACAAAGTCTTGCAGGTACAATCAAATGGCTGGATTCGTTGTGATCTTTGAATACTGAAACTCCTCAAGAATACCGAATAGGATTTTTATGTCGGGGCGCGGTGACAGGACCCTTTGGCTGGTTCACCCCGCGAATTTCTAATTTCGCTGCCAATGAGCATCGAAGACAAGAGAATTGCACTGAGATTACTGAGTACAGGATGTTAAGATATCTCCCTAGGGAAACAGTGCATCTCTGTCGTGCTCTTTGTACGACAGAGTCAAAATTGTCGTGAAGGCATGCCTCATAGTATATCACAAGAGTAGCAACAGTCCTCGTTGATGTCATCAACTAGATCTTGAGCCCTTCCTGGTGATTGGAACCCACAGGATAGCCTCCTTGGGCTATCCGGGGAAATGCTGAAAGGATAATGCCATACCAACCTTCAAACGCCACCAGCCTACACCAACGCCTTCTTGGCTCCAGCATTCATCCTCCCAAGTACTGAAATATGTTCCCTTCACTGTGTAAGCTCCAGCCTCTCTTCAATAGCCCCCACAATCTCCCTCCAATCCTTCATAGCCCCATCCCCGACGTCCCCACACGCCAACTCCTTCTCCATCGGTCTTAAAACCTCAAACCATCCCTCCCCCTCCCCATCAGCCCCCCACTCCTCCTCAAGCATCCGAATCTGAGATTTCGAAATCGGATGTCTCCACATAGCAGTATTCATCGACGGGGCAACCAGAATCCTTTTCCTCTTCTTTATTACTTGCCCATTTGGTTGCTGCACAGCTTCAATATCCCCCGTCGTATCCCAAGCCCTCACCACACTCGTCAACAAATTATCGCTGAAACCACCAACCACCTTCGCCATCGTATTCGCACTCAACGGAGCAATAACCAAAATATCCGCCCACCGCCTCAACTCAATGTGGAGGACCCCGGAACCGCGTTTCCAGGGATGCACCCATTCTTCTTCGTCGAGGAGTATGCCGTCGACGTTGGGGATGGAGAGGAGAGAGTTGAGTTGAGGCTGTTCGGCGCTTTGGCCGGCGAGGAATTGTGTGGCGGATTGGGTGAAGATGAGGATGATGGAGAGGTTGGGGTGGGAAGAGAGGGATTGTACTATGTTTGGTATCTTGATCGAAGCTACGGAGCCGGAGGCTGCAAGGAGGAGATGTTTCTTGCCATCATTGTGGGCGGATGCTGTGAAGGGGGTGGAGAGTGGGGTTGTGTGGTTGCTGGAGGACATTTTGGAGCTCTTCTATTAAACCAATACGCAAAGAGTTAAGGGTCTAGACAAGTTGAAAAGGCCATCTTCGAGGGAAGACAGACACTTTATAAATATTGTTGAAAGCTGCTGAAAGACTGTTATCTGATGACTGTGGTGACAAGGCTGTCGATTAATAAACAGCCGATTGGTCAGCCTCTCAATTCAAAATCTCGACATCATCGAGCTCGCCATCCAAGCTCTTTCCCGTCTTCATATCCAGTTGACCACAAACCAACCAAGATGTTGACAAGGCCACTCTTATCGTCGGTATGTACAAACAGACCCTCCATTCACAAAATCAAGCTAAAACCGGTATCTTGCAGGCGTTCCGACAAGCTGCTCGCCCAGCACCAACATTCGCCTCCAAATTCTCTCACCCCCGAATCACGCCTATAGCCGCACGCTTCCTCTCCGCAGAGACAAGACAGGCCATTGATAAGGCGGTTGGGTCAGCGCCGGTGGTACTGTTCATGAAGGGCACGCCAGAGACGCCGCAATGTGGGTTTTCGAGAGCTAGTATTCAGATTTTGGGGCTGCAGGGCGTGGATCCGGCGAAGTTTACAGCGTTTAATGTGTTGGAGGATGAGGCTTTAAGACAAGGTACGTTCACGTTTTATGGTTATGTTGGGGAGGAGAGGTTGGATGGAAGAATGGAGGCTGATTTGTGGAGAATAGGGATCAAGGAATACTCGGAATGGCCTACGATACCGCAGCTCTATGTTGATAAGGAGTTTGTTGGTGGATGCGATATTATCGTAGCGATGCATCAGAATGGGGAGTTGGCTAAGATGTTGGAGGAAAAGAAGGTTTTGGTTCCTGCTGAGGGAGAGGCGCCGAAGCCTTGAAGGGAATATATCAATGTATCAACAAGGGTTAGGGTGTATCAAATACGAAGGACTGTTTCTTAGTTATACTTATTTTGTGCCAGTGTAGATCTCAAAATGCAGCTGCAAGTTATGTCTGAAGGGTTACAGTATCTGGTGAGATAGGTTGCTAAGCGGCCCTTCATTCGCGCTACATCTGCGTCGATGGGAAATTCTATCGGAGAAAGGGAGAATTGATGTTTATGCGACAAGATATCTCTCAAAGAATCCATTAGTCGGGTCTTAGGGTTCTTGAAGCGTCTTGGACGCTGAGAAAAACCCTACATTTGACGGGGAGGTAGCAGTGGAACAAAAGTGCTCTGCCGAAAGCTGATCAGAATGTTTCTATCACTTGAGCTTAATATATATTTCCGTCCTAGAGAGCTGACCCATCATGCTCAACCAAATTTTCCTCTACAGCAGCTCAATGATTCCAGCTTCTTGGCCTTTCTCGTCATTTCCACCACAAAGACCGTACTACTCATCCCTTTCAAGCTTTTACAGTCTATTGCAAACAATTATTAGTCAATTATATTCAGATAGCACCAACCACTCTGCACTTCCAGATTTCATTACAGATCGGGCTTCAAACGAGATTCTGGTAGGAGTCTCTTTCAGGAGAGACGAAAAGAAACGCTCAATCTCCGAGAGTGGTTCTTCAATACCTTGAGCATCGCTCTCTTCCAACAATCCTTCCAGACACTTTACCCTTTCGTTGCTGATCGAACTTTAAGCTAGTTCCTATTCGATGCCTTCTTAGAGTTCAAGAGATGGTATAAGGAGAGACTCAATCTGACAAATGATTCCTACGCTGCGATTCCATTCCCTCCACACACCTCTCGAGACGAAGACGAGACTCACCGGTGTCGTTGCACATCTGGATTTAAGTGAGACTGTACTCGGAACCTTTGGCGCCATAAACATAGAGTAAGTCATTTGTCTGTGATTTCATTGTATAGAAGGGAAACGTTGAAAGCCGATTTGGCGGTAGTTGTTATGTTGAAGGACTCGTCGACTCGAGGACTTCCTCGCAACGCCTCAGCCGCTTCTCCTTTCTGCCTCCGCTGAGAAACATGGCCGACCCATTCCCATCCTTGCTTAAAACAAGTTCACAAATTGAAATTTCCACAGCTTGACATGAAACTGCGAGATGGCAGGTTCGAGATTCATGATAGACGTGGGTTACGCGAAAAACGGGACGTCTATCAAGACCATCCAGTTCATACAGCGGAGTCAATTTGAAAAATAGGTGGGGATAGATGTGACACTCAATCGAGACCTTCGATCTAGTCTTGTCTAGTCATTATCTCGTATCCTCGACTTTGATGGTGGGAGAGCACAAGCAGGGGAAGGTAAAACGAGTAAACATGCGGGATGAAGGAACACAAACGCGCTGGCTTCTCAATTACCAATGAGTGATTGGTTTGATGTGTAATAGCAACTCCTTAAGAAATATGAACGGTTAAAGACGCGTGACGAATAATGAAAGACATGTTCCAGCGAGAAACTTGCTTTAGCTTTGGTGTGATAAATGTGCACCCAGAAACGTGATACACACCGTGCTCCCAGCAAAACCGAGCCGGGGCCTTGTTGTCGGAATTCGCGTCCGAGTAAAGCTGACGAAAACTACCTCTTGTCGAAGTGATCTTTGAACTCAATGAGACTGACATCTACACCCCATTTTCTGCAGTACAACACCAACACAAGACGTGCGGTGAAGTGCATCGACGATTTGGTGCGAGTCCAGACTCCAAAACCTCCCATAGTTCAGGAGTTATAGCCACCAGGAACCGGGGCTAAATTCCAGCGAATAGCGGATGTCCCCTCGCTGGCGAACCTGAACACATGTGACGAGTCCCATCACGAGAAAATCTTCCCTGCGATTTGGCCGATGTTTCTGGGGCGTGGAGGACTTTGAAACAAGGCTAGGAAACCTGGTTGGAAATGGGAGCTTGTCGTGGCGGAGTAAAAGCCAAATCCCCAAACTGTTCATCTCAATGTTACGATCTTCATGCCCAAATTGAGAGCAGCAAATTGCTGTCAGGAACACAACAGTTGTTGGGGTTGCACTGCGGAATCAGCGGACTTTAGGGAAGCAATTCACGGCAGGTGCTTCGGGGTGTAAATAGATAGAATCAGGCTGTTGACATAAGTTTACCCCCTGAAGGATTTTTCGCAGAGTTTTTTTTTTGGTTTGCAGCTGCGCACCACAGCTGGCACCATTCAAGACGGTTGTCAGGAGACCGAGCCATGTGATAGGTCAGAACAATGTTTGGTGGAGCAATACGGTACCTGAACTAGACCCAAAATTGGAAAGTCAGGGGTGGGCGGATCTGCTCAACAGCCAGGGCCGCGCTGGGCCCGCTCCTCGTGTTGGCGTTGAACTACCGTAGCACCACCACGCTCAATTCTTTGCTCTCTTCTTGACGACGGCATTCCTCCCTTCCTCTCTTTTCATTCTTCAACACTCTCACAGCCTCGACGGTTCTGCAGCTAAAAATACATTCATTCCAATAGACAAACCACCTTGAGATATCGCTTCTCATCACCTTCATTTCAACGACCAGCCCATTGCCAACATTGCCAGTCAATTCAACGAATTTTCACTCTTAGAGAATCAGACCAGAGTCTTGAATACTGTATCTCACATCATATCACGGTCGATAAATCATTCAAACACGAACATCATGAAGTCAACAACTTTCGCACTCGGCTCTCTCTTCGCGGTTGCCGCCGTCGCACAACCCCACCGCCATCAACAACTCCACCACAAGCGACAAGATGTTGTTTGGGTCACCGATTGGGACTATGTCACTGAAACTGTTGGAGTAACCACCACAATCTGGGTTTCATCAGGCTTTGTCCCTCCCACCACTTCGACTAAAGCAGAAGCGTCTTCGTCTTCGTCTTCCTCGACCGCTGAGGTTCCAGCTCAATTCTTCCAAGGACAACAAGCCTCGTCTTCTCCGGCGTATGTCGCACCCACACCCTCCACCTCAAGTACCTCATCCGTTTATGTCGCACCTACTCCGTCTTCCACATACGTTGCTCCCGCACCCTCATCGTCAAAAGCCGCACCAACCTACGCCGCTCCGGTCGAGAGCTCAAGCTCCGCGGCCCCAGTCTACGTCCCAGAAACAACCACCGCTGCAACCACATCTGTGGCTCCAGCAGCTACAACTGCCTCGTCTTCATCCTCTAGTTCATCAAGCGGCGAGTGCAACTCTGGCAGCCCTTGCACGGGTGATATTACCTACTACACTGCTGGCTTGGGTGCATGCGGATCGACCAGCGATGGAGACTCCGAGAAGGTTGTTGCGCTCCCCTGGCAGCTAATGGGCACCCAGTCAAACGGAAACCCATACTGCGGCAAGACCATCACAATCAAGTGTACCGCCACCGGAAAGACAACCACCGCAACCGTCGTCGACAAGTGCATGGGCTGCACCGGCTACGCCATTGACCTGTCCAACGCAGCGTTCCTCGATCTTGACGACCTCTCGGTCGGTCGCACCACAGCCGAGTGGTGGTTCAACTAAGTCCCTATCATACCGTCTTTCATGCTTTGTAGAGTGGATCTCTCAGCACACGACAATCGCGAGTCGATTTGTCTACGAGTTTCATTTGGCTAGGTTACATAGCATGGAAAGGGAGGAGCGAGAAATTGGCGTCAAATATCTGGAAAACAAAATCCTATGATGATGAAATGAGGTTGCCTGGAGCACAGATTGGATTGGGTATCATCGATCCTGTTAGACCTTCTTGTATATATTTAAGACCTTATTGTATGCGCCTTAGCAATACATGTCGTTACGCTTTGACATTCAACCCCTTCGTCGGCATGTGACCATTTGACTTTTCAATTTGTATTGAGTAGTGATTCCTGCTTGCGATTGATTTGCCCGCCCGGTGTTTCTATGT